>WEIS01067813.1:0-11137 GCA_013389965.1 Todus mexicanus | reverse complement strand
GTTGGACTAGATGATCCTTAAGGTCCCTTCCAACCTGGGATTCTGTGGATCAGTGATACCTTATTTGCCGTGAAAGATTCTGGTGGGTGTCACATGCTTGAAATCTGTAACAGTTGCTTTAGCAAGGTACAGAGCATTTCTCGCCATCTGCTTCACAGCCAAAGCAAGCAATCTTGAGATCATGGTCCCCCTTCAGGCACTGGGAGTCAGACACATGTTTTTGCTGATCTTGATCTCCTCCTGGCTTTAGATTTGGGCAGTAGGACTCTTCACAGCCAGATGAAGGATGATTCTTTCAAGCTTGATGCCTGAGGCTTTATGCATTTCTCTGTGTGTGTGACATTTAAAGAAAAATCATCACAAATTACAAGGCTGGGATGGTGGTAGTGATGTTATGTATATATTAAATAACTTGCACTGTTCTCTAGAAATGTGTGGGTTTTTTCCTGAAGAAGTGTCAGCCCATCTCTGCAGTTACTGGGATGTTGGTCACTTTGTCACCTGGACTACAATTTGGTGACGAGTGATGTTATTTCAGTTTATCTAAGTCCAGTTGCAAGCTTCTCCAGCAGTAAGTCAGTGACCTGGGTCCTTCTAAATTTCTTCATGACCATCCATTCTTGAAATCCCTTGAGTCAAACAAGGATCTTTCTAGATGCTTCAAGGAAAGGGTTGTGAACTGCATCTACAGAAGGACAAGTGACAACCCTGGAGGCCCAGGACCTACCTGCACTGCAACAAGTAAGTTTGGAATCATTTTATGTACTCATCCACAGGCAGGAACTCCTTCTCTGGTATATACGAATCGGTATTTTTAGACTTCAACCTGCCCTGGATGCCTGGATGTAGCCCATGAATAAAATACAGCAGATTGAAAAATGCTTCAATACAACTGGTTTGCTTTTTTAAACGGCCAAGATGTTACTGGTCCAGATGAAACCATTGGTTATTGTAGTTGTTTGATACTTCATCTGGCTTTGAAAACTGTTGGGAGAAGGAAGAGACTAGAGCATCATTTTCCTTATTCAATCCACCTAAAATATGCCTCAGGTGCATCTCTGCAGATATTGGGGNCCAAGTCTGCTTATGGAGGTATTTATCCATAAAATTTTTGCTGAAAGTGGAGATTTCAAAAATCATGATTTCTCATTTTATATAGTAGCCAGGTGATATTATGAGCTAATTGTATCAAAAGCACAGCACAGGGTACTGGAACGATGGAACAGGTTGCCCGGGGAGCTGGTGGAGGCCCCATCCCTGGAGACAGTCAAGGTGAGGCTTGAGGAGGCTCTGAGCAACCTGCTCTAGTTGAGGCTGTCCCTGCTCCCTGCAGGGGGGTCGGACTAGGTGACCTTTAGAGGTCCCTGCCAACCCAAACCATTCGATGATTCTAAGACTGAGGTCCTGGGACAGTAGAATAGAATAAGCTGTTGTCTGTAGATGCAAGAGAGGCAACCTAAGCGCTCTATTTCAGAGGGGCATTTTTTTGTTTAATTCCAGATACTTACTATTAAAAAAAAAAAAAAGAGGGGGTGTTAAAACTGCATAAAATGTGAAAACAGCCATATTTCAACAAAGCGGCACAGTCCTTCGCTGTGGAAAACACATAAAATGACAGGAAATGGCTTAATGTGGTAGGTGTTCATTTTTAAGGGTTCGGTTGACAGAGGTTGATGAGTGAAAATGCTGCATTTCATTTTTGCCTTTTGTTCAGTAAATAGCATGGAATTTTGATGCTGCCTAGAGGGACAGCTTTGTACTGTGGTGGTCTAAACTGGGATTTTTCATTAATGTAACCAGTCAGAGTAGGTGGGAGTTTTTTTCTGGGTCCGTGTTGGATTTTTTGTTGTTTTGGGTTTTTTTTTTTTTTAAGAAAAAAGCTGAAGTCAAAGAGAAGACCAAGAAAAAGCACCAGCAAGTTTATCTTTTACTCATCTGGAAGAGTTTATTTTAAACACGGAACATTGTTTGCTGCCGTGGAAATGAAAGTGAGAGAGTTGCAGCTTTCTTCTGATGCCATCTGGCAGATGATTTACTTGCGTATGGTATTCACTAATCCAAATAACCCTGTGTGTGGTAGCATTGTCTCTACTGATCATGCAGCTGAGCTGGCTGAACCTTTAGATGGCTCACACAAGACTATCAACAGCGCGCCCTAACAGACTGGTTAAAATTAGAATATCAAGGAAAGGGATATGCCAAGTTCATCGGGCCTTTACCTTTATTAAGCATTTTCCTTACCCAGACTGAGGTTGATGCTTCATTTTCATTCCCTTCATGGGAATTTATTCACTCCAGTTCTTCTTGAGCTTTAGGTGATTGAATTAATTACTTACATGTAGCCTTGAAGGTAAGATGGGACCAGAGCATTGGAAATCCATCCCCAGATTGGTATCCTTGCCCTGATGATAACTCTGCTCCTGTAAGGTCCCTTCCTAACCTCATTAAATTTGCATTCCTACTGGAAGTAAAGCTGCTTCAGCAGGACAGCTGTGTGGTGTAACCAGTAGCTTTGTGTTTAAGGAACTCTCTTAGTTCCTAACCTGAGCCAAAATTGTCTCCAGATCAGGATATTCCCATTTATCAGACAAAAGATCTAGCCTCATCATTACTATATGGTTAGGCTGCCTTTGCTTGCTATAACAGTTGGGCTTCGTGTTCTTGAGGGTCTATTCCAACCAGAACGATTCTAGGATTCCAGTAAAATGAGAAATCTGAGTAAGATATTTATCCTACAAATTGGACAACTGCTAAGCTGATGAGATTGAATGACAAGTATGAAAGAAAGAGCCTCGAGTGGTTATTTTAGGAAGTGAAATAATTAGAGAATTATGCCTTGAGGAGCAGATCTCAAGCTAAGAGTAGGTAGAGGCATTCACTTAGGTCCTTGTATTTAAATTATATGAAAGGATTGATATTCTCATGCTCTATGCTGAAGATGATGTAATGACTCACTTCACAATGTGTGGGGGTTTTGAGTGATCTTTCCACAGTGCCTAACCCTGTGTGCCTAATAGGTCTCTTATTTTGGTTTCAAATTCCACTCTGAGGTCTAAAGTCTAAAATTTATGTATTGACTGTCCCTTATTTGTAGTCATGCTGGTTTTTAATTGGGACTGGCCTTGAGGGATAACTTCAAAAAGTTAGTGCTGTGGTTCAGTTCACAGTTGTCCTTTTTGGAAGGTCCCTTTTTGATTTTCTTCAGAGATAGATCAATGTAGTTCATAGGTGAAATTAAAATATATGCAGTGTAGATCATTTTCATAGAATCAGTAAGGGTGGAATGGACGTCTAAGATCATCAGGTCCAACCTTCTACCCAGGACCTCCATGGCCACTAGTACCTGCCCTGAAGTGCCACATCTACTCATTTTCTGAACACCTCCAGGGATGGTGACTCCACCACTTCCCTGGGCAGCCTGTTCCAATGTGTAACTACACTTTCAGTAAAGAATTTTTTTTCCTAATATCCATCTGAACTTCCCTGACAGAACTTGTGGCCGTTTCCTCTTGTCCTGTCATTAGTTACTAGGGAGAAGACGCCAACACCGGCCTCCCTACAATCTCCTTTCAGGTAGTGGTAAAGAGCAATAAGGTCACCTCTCAGCCTCCTCTTCTTCAGGCTGAACAGACCCAGCTTCCTTAGCCTGTCCTCATAAGACATGTTGTCCAATCCCTTAACCAGTTTTGTTGCCCTTCTCTATACCCACTCCAACACCTAAATGTCTTTCTTATACTGTAGTGCCCAAAACTGGACGCAGTATTTGAGAGGCGATCTCACCAGTGCTGAGTACAGGGGCGCAATCACTTCCTTACTCCCGCTGGCCACACCATTTCTGATACAGGCAATTTCGTAGCAGAGATAGGGAAGGAACTGAGAGCTCAGCTCTTTTTCTGCAGAGCAGCTAACTCTTCAAACTCACTGGCTGCATCTGTATTGCTGAGCATTTAATACCAGGTCCTGTTTCCTGAACCACAGGCCGAACAGGACAGTGGGACAATGTTCACATTGCCATATTCTGTTCTCCCCCCTCAGAGGCGTGGGTCCATCCAATCCACTTGCTAGGAGTGTCCTTGGCCCATGCTGATTCCTGAATGATACAGAGTTGATTCAGAAAGCATTAGCTGGCCAGAGCCAAAACTGCGCCCGGAGCTGCCTTAACTATTAAACAGTGCAGCTGATTGAATTTCAGTGCCTGGGCTGGCACTTTGTCACTCCTTACCTGAGTGGAATAAGCGTAGCCAAAAAATGCCCCCTTCCTCCCTCAAGTGTTAACAGAATAGATGTGATTTTTCAATTTACTTCCACGACATTCAGGGACTGTTCTGGAAAACTGAAGCATATTTTCTCTTCCTAATTTTATAGCATTAAAATTCCACTGACTTCGCTGCAATTTTTATTGACTGACCCTGTAAACACATGGAGAATCAGTACTGTTATTAATATCCCCATGTGATCATGCTTTATTCATTTTGAGCTTCATAGCTATAGTCTGATCTCTTGGAATCGTGTCCACCAATATAGCACTGGACTATGGCAACCTTGTTTTATCAAAACGTGTTATTCTTGGACTAAAATTCACAGTTACACAGTTCCACTTTATAGATCCATAGATCTTTCTAAAGCCAGAAAAGGTCCTTAGATTATTTTGTCTGACTTCCTGAATGACACAAGCCATTTAATTTAACCCAGTTAGCCTGCGTCGAGTCCAGCAATTTACATTTGGCTGAGGCTTATCTTCTAGAAAGGTGCTCAGTCTAGATCTGAAGCCATTAGTAGTTGGAGAATCCATCACTTCCTTTGGCAGCTCAATCCAGCGGTTATCGCCCTCCCTCTTAAAAATGTGTGTTTCGATTCTTGCCTGAATTTGTCTGGCTTTCACTTCCAGCTATCACCTCTCATTATGCCTCCTTTTTGTGAGATGAGAGCGCTGCTGTTACTGCTCAGTATTTTCTCCCTGTGGTGATCCTCACGCGTTGTAATCACTGAAATCATCACTAGATGTTTTTATTTAACTTAGCAGACCGAACCCCTTTAATCTCTTACTGCAAGGCCCCTTTCCAAAGTTTCCGATAATTTCTGTGGCTCTACTCCACATCCTATCTAAGCTTATACCTCTTTTGTGAAATGAGGAAACAAGAACTGGATGTAATACTCCAGCACGTGTCCACTTACAGACAATCCTAGTTCTTCTCAGTGCTTTCCCTCTGTTGCTCTATGGCTATCACTAATTTAAATGTGCCTGAGACTACTCCCTGGTACTGAGGCTTGATGGAATATCACAGTCTGCATCTGTACCCTTGAACACTCTTAATCTTCCACAACAGGGCATCTGCGTCCAGCCTGGATAACAGAACGCTCTCGGGAGACCTTATAATGGCCCTCCAGTATCTGAAGGGGGACTGCAAGAAAGCTGGAGAGGGACTGTTGACAAGGGACTGTAGTGACAGGACGAGGGGCAAAGGTTTTAAATTAGAGAAGAGTAGGTTTAAATTGTTCTTTCCCATGAGGGTGGTGGAACCCTGGCACAGGTTGTCCGGGGAGGTGGTGGAGGCCCCATTCCTGGAGACATTCAAGGTCAGGCTTGAGGAGGCTCTGAGCAACCTGCTCTAGTTGAGGCTGTCCCTGCTCCCTGCAGGGGCGTTGGACTAGATGGCCTTTGGAGGTCCCTTCCACCCCAAACCATTCTATTGATTCTGTGATTCTGTGATTCTATGATTCTACTTTTTAGGAATGCCTTCTGGCAATTCCTGACACTTCATCTGTGTTTTAGAATTATCTAGGAAAATGCTGGCAGAGGCCTAAATCATGCCAGGAACAAAAATAATCATCCCATGGTACAGATGTTCAAGTACTAATGTCTAGGAACATTTTTTTATTCAGTAGTGTAGTCTAAGAGTTCCCTGATATGCTTAAAGCATCATGGATGGTTTTAGCTTCACTGAAAGTATTAAACCCCCCTATATTTCACTTACTTGCTTTAAGAACATAGGAGTCAGATCTGTGGGCTCAGCTGATTACCTTGGTTAGGTGAAGATATTGTAAAGTTATAGACAAGCGTCTCCTGATTTTGATTCACCCCCTTTCACTTAGATTCCTATTTCTGAACGGATTCTCTGTCTGACAGGATTTGCCTGTCCTCACCTCACCACTGATGATAAATGACACGTGGACAATTAAAAGCCCAAGTTTAACTTGTCACAATAAGACATAGGTGAAATGTGCGATGACTCCTACTCTAATGGGGAAGACTCCCATCATCTGTGGCACTTACGCATCTGAAGCATAGAAGTATTTTTTGCAAAAGTATTATCCGTAAATAGAATATATTGCAATGGATATGATAACCAGACTTTTCATTATTCTTTCTAACTTCCACTGTAGGAACTGATCATGAAATAAAACCTCCTATCCTGAATTTTCAAAATTCAAACACTGGTTTTGACTCTTCTTTTAATGCAACTTCCCATACAGCAACATAAGAAATAATCAAGAGATCATACATTTGCTGGTTCAAAGATTAACCTGTATCTTCATGATGTGGATGTTTTGCTGATAGAGACTCTTTGCTCCCACCTTCTTCCTCCCAGAAAAGGTTATGAGGAGCACCGAGTGAGGAGGATAGTCTGTGCCTATGTCCTTAAACCTCAGACAGGATGGATGTGTTAACTATTTCCTCCTCCAATCTGAAAAATTAAAAACCGCTTGAAATCAGCTGAAGGATTTCACCACTTCAGTGATGTCAATTCCCAACCTCGGAGCTCCCAGAATAGCTTGGAATGATCCAGCTCTACTGGTGCGTGGATGGAAAAACCTGCTACATCTCTTTTCTTACTTATGGGAGATTAAGATCTGATGCAGCAACATGTTTTCAGTATACATCTAAGTCCATTTTCATTAGTAAACCCTCATCTCTATCCTCTCACATCATTTTCCTGGACAAACTGCTGCTCACTGCTTGGATTAGTGTGCTGAGACTTAACCAGATAAAAAATGAGCTAGGTGGCCAGGCCTGAAGGGTGGTGGTGAGTGGAGTTAAATCCAGCTGGTGGCCAGTCACAAATGGTGTTCCCCAGGGCTCAGTGCTGGGGCCTGTTCTCTTTAATATCTTTAACAATGATCTGGATGAGGGCACTTTCAGTAAATTTGCAGATCATACAAAGCTGGGCAAGAGTGTTGATCTGCTTGAGGGTAGGAAGGTTCTACAAAGGGTTCTGGATAGACCGAACTGATGGGCCAAGGTCAATAGGATGAGGTTCAACAAGGCCGAGTGCTGGGTCCTGCACTTTGGCCACAACAACCCCTGACCGTGCTCCAGGCTTGGGGAAGAGTGGCTGGAAAGGTGAACAGGAGCCTTGATCTTCTTCTCACTCATAAGCCAGCTTTAATATTAACTTCTGTGAACGTAGAAATAGTGTAAACTGCTATTCTTACCTCAAAAAGCACCCCTGTTCAGGAATATTTTGAAATGGTAGCTGATTTGCCATGAGCCAGAGCAAAGCTTATTACACACATACAACGGGGATTCATTTTTACTTTCATTAGGTTTTATTATCATCACCTTCAGTGGCACATACAGTGTTTCTTTCATCACTGTGTAAGGAGAGGGGGGGGAAGGTTAACATTACAACAACAGCCTAATATTTCTCAGCACCTGCCCATCTGTCAAGCCTTTGTTCTCTCAAGTTTGTTCTGCCACTGTTGATTTTAGGTGGGTACATTTGCAGCTGATCAAAGTGGTGAGATGACTTAAAACAAGGACTTCCTGGGCAAATATATCACCTTTGGTCCAAGTTTGGCTCTACAGAGCCCTGGCAATGAAAGGCCTCTGGGCAGCCTGGCCTAGCAAAAATGAATGTGCAGGCAGATGTTTATGATGCCGCTCTGTTATTTTTAATGCACAGTACATTCGGCGTTTTCTTCCCTTTATAGTAGAAGATCATTTAGATGTTGCTTTGAAGACTAATTTAGGAATGTTGGCAAAGGCCAGTTGGTGTAACATGTGCAATTTATTATGTTAACAGTGTCTGATGAAACAACAAATATGAATAATCCTGCCGAGTACAGAGAAAACAAATGCACTCTTCATGCGCTGTAGTTTGATCTGATCTTGGTAGACTACAGTTAATATATTTTGAAACAAAATATGCATGGCAAACTGTTTTCATAAGACTCCAATAAAGGTCTTTCTCTTTCTCATTTTTAGTTTTTCCTTCCCTTTGTTTTGTTCAAATAATAAAAATAAAGAAAAGAAAAGGAAAAGAAAGCATGTATTTTACCATCTGTAAAACCCCTAAATTCTCCTCAGCTGCTGCTGTTAAAATGCTGGAACTCCATTCCAGCAGGTTCCTGTCCACCCTATACACAATAAATAATATAGCATGAAAAACAGCCCAGAATCCAATGTGATTCACAGAGATATTAATAAATACTGTGCTTTCTTTTTTTTTTCTTTTTCTTCTCTTCTTGGTAGGGAGACGGAGCAGCTAAACACACTGGAGCTTCATTGCCTGGAGATGATTGAAATAGCATAAAGTAGGGCACAGTCAATAGCCAGGCAGTTAATACAGTGAGAAAGCCACTTACATTGTTGACTCAGTAATTTATTTGCTGTGCTATTAATTTGATCACTGCTTAGAGAGAGCTAAGGGCTTGGTCACAGTTTTGTTGAGTATGTCCTAAGGGCTTGTATAGAACGACTGGAAGAAAATAGCAATGGGTAGGTCATGGCTGGACTGGTTTGGAAAAAGCCTGGGAATTTGTGACCATCCTCCTCTTTGTTCCTCAGCTCCTCCAAATTGTGCTGGTCTGCATTGGCTCTGACAGGAATGGAGTTAATTTCCCCATAGCAGCGCTCACAGGACGGTGTTTTGTGTTGGAGCTAGAAAGGTGTTGATAACACACCCATGTTGCGGCTGCTGCTGAGCAGGGCTGGCACAGCACCAAGGCTGGGTTTTTCAACATTACCACCCAGTGGCATGGGGTGGATACGATCTTAGGAGGGGACACAACTGGGAAAGCTGACCCAAGCTGACCAAAGGGATATTCCATACCATATGATGTCAACTCAATAATGAAATCTAGGGGACAAGAAGAGAAGGGGAGGGCATCAGCTTGTCCTCCAAAGCAACTGCTATGCATATTGGAGCCCTGCTTCCCGGGAAAGGGCCAGACATGGCCTGCTGATGGGAAGTAGAGAATAATCTCTGCTTGCTTTGATTCTGCGTGCAGCTTTGCTTTGTGTTTTCTTCATTAAACTGTCTTTGTTTTAACCCACAAGGTTTTTTCCCATCTTATTTCCTCCCCCTGGTCCAGCTCGAGAGGGGGTGGAGGGAGGGATAGAGCAGCCTGGTGGGCACCTGGTGCCCAGCCAAGATTAAACCACCACATGGTCTTACTCCAATGAGTTCAGCAATAGACCTCATATACCCCTGTGACATAGATTCATAGATTCATAGAATGTTAGGGGTTGGACAGGACCTCAAGAGATCATTGAGTCCAACCCGCTGCCAAAGAAGGGTCACCCAGGGCAGGCCACACAGGAACGCATCCAGGAGGGCTTTGAAAGTCTCCAGAGAAGGAGGTTCCGCAACCTCTCTGGGCAACCTGACATCCCCCTAAGCAGGCCGCTGTGTACCCTTAGATCATCATCGCTTCACTTCCATCTGCCTTAGAGAAGTACTTTCTCAAGTTTCAGTCTTGCTCCTTAAAATTTTCCACTGCTCACTGAGGGAGCCTCGAAAGTGTCAGTCCCACTGATTTTCCTTTTTTGTTTGTTTGTTTGTTCCTAATTCTGTTAGGAATTTCTGTTGGAAAGTCTCCTTCCTGATTGCTAACTACCAACAGGGTAGATAGTGCCGTGGCACCGGAGGAAGTCAGCAAATGAACCCATGTGTAAATGAAAGGCATTAACCATCAAATTAACTTCCTCAGCAGTGAGCAATACTGTACTTCGTTAAAGTTCCACTTCTATTGTCAATTTGCATCTAATTTACAATTTCAGCCTAGGAAAGTTTATCCCTGGTTTTTGTTAGCTAGATTAGCTTTAAATGCAGTATTTAAATTAAGCTTTTTTGGATCTTTCAGCAAGTCGAAGTGGCTGCCAGCTCTCTAGAAACGAGCAAACTGACTGTTTCTTATGAAATGTACTATTTGTTTGAAACTTGCACTGGGGCATAGCCATGTGTTTGTACATATGCTTCAAGGATGGATGTGCTCTCTGTTCATAAATTACAAAATTGCTTTTCATTACTCCCTATGAATACATCCTGAGTTTGATGTTAGTTCAGGATCCAGTGAGATTTCAAGGAGAAAAAAAAAAAAAAAAGGAAAAAAGAAATAATTTCATATATATTCACCATGACTGCTGAACTCTTTGATAATGATAATCAGCCTCTGAAGGTAACCAGCAAAAAGCCTCATACCCTGTAGAGCTGTCTTGGGTAGTGTGTACGTGTTTTGTGCCAAATGTGTTGCACCAAATACGTTTTGATTTTTCTACACTCTTTTCGCCGGTGAGAAATCAGGATCCTCTGTTGCCTAGTCTGCTATTGTCTTCTTTCTCTTAGAACGAGCAGAGTTAAAAAAAAAGAAAAGAATATGTTCAGACCTTTCTTTTGCATTTTAAAAAGGCAAGAAGACGTTGTAAGTGTAATATCCTATATACCCTGAAGGCTTGATTATACATTTTGTTAAAAAAATACATTGGCAAACAGAAATACATGTGACGGAGGCCAGATACCACTGGTGCCTTTACGTCTTAGAAGACTTTGCTCTATTTGCAAACTAGTGTCTGGACTATTGCAGTGAAACATCCCCTTTGACTAAATTTACTGTGCGCACATTCTGCCCATTCTAGCCTTGAGACCTGAGACCTACAGCTTTAGCAATGCTGCTAAACAAGATAGGAAAAAAATAATAAAATAGAGATTCAAGACAACGACATTTTTCATCAGAGTACTGACACGATAGTCTAAATTCCTTTGAAGCTGACCAGACACATAAGTGTTTATTGAATTAAGGCTCAGACTACTTGGGACAGAGTTAAGCTTATTTCAGATGAAAAGATTCCTTTCTTGTATTTGTTATCATGTAAGAATTTTGACTCCTATCAAGAGGTGTTGGAGCGGGTACAGAG
>WEIS01067812.1:0-25506 GCA_013389965.1 Todus mexicanus | reverse complement strand
TTCTATGATTCTATGAGAGGGGAACTATAAGAGATGTTACTCTGATTTGATTTAAGGCTTTTAAGGCTTGTTTATTTACAGTATAAAATTAAGGTGTCAGTATTTTACCTTGGGTTCATTCTAAAATTCACTCTCATCGGGAAGTTTCCACTGCAATTAGCAGGATCCCTTATAAAAGTGAAAGGGGGGAGTCTCTTCACGCCTGTTTGCTGCCGTTGGAGAGGGTGCAGGGTCTGGTGGCCTGGTTTAGGCTGGTAGTGTTACTTCATTAACAGTCTGGGGCAACCTGGGAATGAGCTGCTTCTCTAGCAGAGTCCACAGATCACCACGAATGTGTTCTTGTAGAGAAGCATCCTCCTTGCCTTCCTAATTCATTCCTCCTCACTTTATCCAATGTGAATCACTACGGGATTATTGACTATGTGATTTCTCTTCTTGGTGTTTGACATGATAGAGAAGACATTAGTGTACCAGGCAGGGAAATAAAGCAGGGCTGTGTGTGTTAGACTTATGATACTACTGAATATGGCTGGTACATGACATAATCATTCTCATTTAGGGCTTGGTCACTGCCCTTCTCCGTGGCTTAGAGGATGCTTTGGATGTGTAGAGCAAACGCGGGACCAGAGACTTAGACCGTGGCCTTCCTCCATCCTTGTGGCAATTTGCTGTGGGGACTCTTGATGTATCTGGGGGTCCTGTGCAGTATAGAAACTGCTTGAGTCTAATGGGAGGGTGTGCAACAATTAAGTGACATCAGGCAAGCCCTCACACTCCAGCTTATAAACTGATTTGCCTGGAGTTGGGAAAAGCCACTCTGCTTGCAAACACAGCCAGGCACTGAGTGTCCAAGGGAGATGGCGCAGGAAACTCGTGCAAAGTTCCACGTGTTGTTAAAACATCAGTGGCACAAATCTGCTCTTGGCGCTAGAGTGACTGTAAATATACATGCTCCCTTTCCACCCCAGTTCCCCAGGTACCGCTCAGGAGCAGGATTTCACCGTATCACGTGTCGGGTTTAAATTCCTCCCTTACAAGCAGTGCTTGCGACAGGGTGCTGCAGGTTTCTCCTGTTACCTACCTCAGCTGTTCCTGCCTTGGTTTGGTTTGCTGCCGGCTTTCAACTCCTGCACGTGCCGAAGCACAATGCAAAGATGTCTCAGTAAAGACTGAGATATCCACGTAAAGGGGGCTCTGTAAGTCTATATTATCAGCTGATCGGTTCTGATCAGCAGTTGGGAATTATAAATAGCCTAAAGGAAGCCAACCATCGTCCTATGCCACCAGAGTAATAAATACAAGTGCATATTTTTGAAAGGCTTTTACTTGAAGAAGAGAAAAAGATATAATAGCTTTTTTTTTTAATACGTCCCATAATTTATTCTGACAAACCGACGTATTTTGTTGTTACCATTATCATTTGATGGAATACTTTAAAGCTGGTGTAAGGTGGTGCCTTTTCAAATATAATGTGTACAGTACCTCTAGCAGTTAACAAAATCTGGATGTGCAGCATAGAATGGTCATTATTTTTACTAAAAAAAAAAAAAAAAGGCACTAATTACTTACAGACAAGATACTTAGCACAAACAGATAAGCTTCAAAATGAAAAATTCTCGGTTTATGATAATTATGTTCTCTGCTTTGTTTTCAGAGACTGATAATTTGAGGCTTTAAAATCACCAGGAAGCCATTAATTGGAATTCTTCAATAAAAAATAAATTACATAGAAGTTCATGATGAGTTGTAAAAACACAGAGACTGTATTATGCAGTGAGCGACATTGCTCTACTATTTATAGACATGCACAGCTATGTAACAGCAAAACTGTAAAGAATTTGAGATGTGCAGATAGCAATTATTCATGGATCCCAATGATCTGCAGATATTTCAAATAACTGCTTTTAGCAGATCAGCTATCCAATAAAAGCAGGGCTTTCTTTCCAAGTGGCACTCTTCTAACATGTTGCTTCTTGGTTTTGACATCTTATATGACATTATTCTCCCAGAGTCGATTATAATGAGGAGACACGGAAATCCACGGATCAGAGTAGATGCTCCACTCCATGAATGTGTTTATCGATAGGAGCTGAGGGGATATTTTCTTCTGAAGGGTCAATATGGTCCTTCCTCCTATACCAGGCTCAGATCCTAAAATCCATAGAGTGACCAAAATTTGACTTCTCCTTCCTCCATTTTTGTGTGCTTCCCTTGTTCTCTGCTTTCACCTTGGACCAAATCCTCCGTGGCTGATCCTGCGAAAGCTGGTAGAGCAGGTTCAAGGATCTGCCCGATGTCACTGATCACAAAATTTCTCTTGACTTGTGAAGGAGCTGGACTGAACCCTCATTGGAGCTACGTGAGCAATCGAGGGGGATTCAGGAGACCTGTTCCTGAGAGCTTCCACCCACCCAGACCCCTTAAAGTATCTGCTGCTGTCCTTCGAAACATGTGGCACAACAGTTGGGCAGAGCCACCAGACTTCAGCAACTTTTCGTCAAGGGTGAGTCTCTAAAGAGTGGTAGACATACTGAAGGTTATTGCTTTATTCAGATTTTCTCCTGCCTTTCTCCAGCAGGTGGGTGAGTCCTGTGAGGAGACTGGTCTTTCCCCTTTCCCAAGGGAGAACTTGCACCTCTTTGCAATTCCTCGGCATCCAGGCCTGAGACTCGAGACAGAGCAGCTAATGGGCCTCAGTTAATTGTCTGACCCAGAGGGTATAAAATACTGTTATATTTCAGCTCTGCACTTTTCATGACCACTGACACCCCGGGCTCCTGCAAGGAGCTCTTTAGATAAAGCAAGTAATAAAAGTCATCGTAGGGATCCTTGACACATGCCACCTTGTAAAGGAAATGGAGCAGATTTCATCTCATTCACCAGTGAGCTCAAGGGGATGCACAAAAGAGTGAAGTCGCCTTGGTAGAGCCCGGTCTAAAGTTACACTTCAGGCAGATGGAGGGAGTATTTCCTGAGGACCTGATCAAAGACATTCTGTCTCCAATGCCAGCATAATGCCTTCTGGCTGCCATCGCACGCAGGTAGCGTTCAAGGGCTTTACGTGATTCTCAGGTGAGCACAGAATAAACATGATCAATCTAGGCGAGCTAATTCTCACAATATCAGCAAGCACAGGGTTGCAAACTATGTTGCTTGATATTTTGTGGCTAAAATTAATCAAAGGTATCATCTGGTTTATCCCCCCGTACCTCACCCTCAGATTTGTTTAAATCTGAGTTAGCGTGATCCCAGGGAAGGCAGGACAACGCAGGTCTGGGGAGAGGAGGATAACGTGAGGCAGTAGCAGCCAGTCTGCGCAGAGATCACTTCAGTGTTGAGACAAAATGACATAGTGTCAGGAGACAAAGCCATACAACCCCCCGCCCCCATATTGGGTCTCTGCCGGCACTTGAGGAGTATCGTAATTCTTGGAGAATAAAACCTACCATAAATCCTCTGAAATCAATTGATAAGGGATCTCGGAGAGATTAAAATCTGGTCCCTCCCCTTCATTAGTAAAGGTGGCTTCTGTCCAAAGCTGATTGTTGGTGTGGGCCAACTATGATAAATGTGCTCTTACCCACCAGAAAGAAACACTCCTTAATGAGCTATCATCTCGGGTATGTTTTAATTTCCAAATTGCTAGAGCAGATACGCAGAGCTCCCCAGAAGTGACAGTGCTGCTCAGAGGCGCGTTACCCAAAGCAATATCTTAGAGTATTTTCTTCTTTGTAAGTTCATAGAACTTCTTGATGCCAAATCAATCCCGTAACCTTATGGCTGGGTGTTATTAGCATTGCAATAATAAACTAGTAAATTCTGTGTGCATAGATTGTAGTATTCCTTACAAGAAATTACTACTGCGGACACCTAAGCATTTGTGGGATGTTATTATGCAATGACTGGGTGCCCACAGCTCCTATTTACTCATGAGGCAGTAACCGATGCTCAGCACCTTTGAATATCAGGACATTTCTCTGTGGGAGGAGCAACTTCCCAATAGGATGGTCCTGCCTGTGCTCCATGGCTCAGTTCTGCCCTCTTTCTCCAAGTGTGGCTTAGCCTAAGAAATGCCCTTCTACAGCCCCTGTGCTCCTTCGGGAGGGCAGAGACTGGGATGTCCCATTCAGCAGCCTCCAGAGGAGCTGACAAGGACACAGGGAGCCTGCCTTTGCTTTCCTCCTGCATCCCCGAAGTTTACAGCTCAGCACTGAACCAGTTCTCGGTTCTGGAAATGCCTCCCGTGTCCCATCAAACCACACAGCTCTTAAAGAGCATTGGTGACATTTATCCTGTGCCTCTAAATTATTCTCAGCAGAGTGGCGCTTGGGCCAATGATGGTGATGCTGCAAAAGGTCACTTGATGGACCTTGGTGCTCTATTTTATTTACTTAGTTTATTCAGCTTGTAACGGAGACAGGACATGCTTAAAACATTGGCCACGTCGCAGGCAGCCAAGCTCTGGTCCCCAGCACCTCCTCGGATTAGAGCGTTGATGGGAGCTATTAGAAGAAACGGAAGGCGTTCGGCATATATTTTTGGTATGTCAGAATTTCAAAGGATTTCTGAAATTTAATGAACTCATTTAATAGGCATAATTGTCTTGAGTACATGTGAGAAAACTTCTGAAATAGCAGAATTAGGCATGCTCCATTTTGTAGCCTTTCAATGACCTCCAGCAAACGTGTGACCCAGATATGAGAGCCTCCTGTCCACTTGCATAAACATGATGTTTTAAAAAGGCGGGGGGGGGCAAGGGGGGGCGAATAAAAGAATTGAGCTTTTAATGGCACATGGACAGAGACATACTGCAATTGCAAAACAAATTCAGAAGCAGATAGAGAATCGCCTCGAGACTCTGCATGCCGAAACTCAGCCGCCTCCTGCGAGACGGCTGCGGACCTTTGGTCAAAACTGCTCTGGGTTTTCCTACGCAGAGGCTCACGTGGTAGTAAGGTGCTCCGATCTGCTTTGGGCCCCAGCGAATCTCTGCTGTAATGCCTGAACGGTGTCCAAGCTGCTGTTACACAATATATTCTGGATGCGTTGTAACATACGGGACTTTTATTTCCTGGCTGCGACGGAGGGTGCGCAGGGGTTGCAAAGGAAGAAATAGTGGCCATGGCAAGTAGTAGATGCCAGCTCCACCTCCAGCCAGCCCTCCTGCCTCTTGCATACCTGTTACAGTGCAAGGAAAAGCTATAATTTAAAAAATCTCATTAATTAACATGCATTTTTAATACATCATGAACTTCCTATCACATGCCCTTCCTGCTCCTTTGGTCCAGGGGAGTTCTGCAGCCAGATTCTGACCACGGGCTTCTTCGCCCACACTTGTAGAGAGGGGTGAGGGGCTCTTGATTAGTTTAGACCTCCCATTACCATAGTAACAAGCCCTGATTGACAGGCCTCGGAATTAAGATGTGTACTTAGGAGAAAAGGATGGGGGTCCTGCCAGGCGCACCCATGCCAGCACACCCGGGATAACCCCGCTGCTGCTGGCCCTGCACATCACAGGCTGCGGCTTCGGCATCGCACCCATCAAATCGCTGCTTCCCACGTCTTTACGAGTCAGGTTTAATTAAAAGCAGGAACTAGCAAAGTGTTGCTGGGATTTCAAATCAGACGTTGTTAGTTATTAACCGCTACAAATTAGGTAGACGTTGGTTTCAAGGCGAGCAATTTCCACAGACGGCGCTGCTGAAGCGAGCTGGCGCGGGCTATCACAGAACTTTCCAAATCGGGGATGGCCAGCTTTCTCAGAAAAACGCTTTTTTTGGCCACTTCTTGGGTTTTACGCGTGACCGGGATTTAGCGTTGTTCATGCTTGCTTGCAGCAATGATACTTTTCTGTCTGCGAAAACTCATTTTTCATTTTAACAATAATTCCCAGGCAGGAAAAAACATGTCCTGTTTTTTTTTTTTTTTTACGCCGAGCCAAACGCTGAAACAAAATATTGGGCCAAATTAGGCTCTGATTTTGCAACTTTAAAATCTGCCTTTGCAAGTTAGTGCTGAATTTAGTTCATTCCCCTCAGGCATTTTCCATGCAATAAAAATTATGTTTCTTTTTTCTTTTCTCTTCCTTTTTTTTTTTTTTTTTCCCTCTTGCCATTTGGGGAAAATGAAAACTCAAACGAGAGAATGAAGTCAATTGTTAGATTAAAATTTTCTGGGCTCTTGCTGTTAGAAGAAACTCGTACAAAAGGCTCGCTCTGAGTATCTTGCCTGGAAATCTGCGTTATCAGTGTGACCAAAGCTGCTGATACAGACGAGGCATTTTGAGTCGCAGTAGCCAGTGATAAAAAAACACCCCAACAACCAAAACTGAGAAAAAGAAAACTTCGACACCTTAATGTTTCTGTTTAAAGAGAGAAGGGGGTGAGCTGGTCTGAAGATTGTCATCCTCTGCTACTTTTGCTGCTTCCACAACCCTGGAGGAGAGAGGGAAACAAACCTTGGAGCTGTAATAGGTGTAAAACTAGCCAAATTCAACAAAGTTTGGGTGAGCGAGAGAGGAGAGCAGCGTTCACAACATTTTACTTGGCAGTCTCTTTCTAGGTGCTCAGATGTAGAGACTGAGGATGTGATACACAGAAACGGATTGCCCTGTGCTGGAAAATGGGGAATTTAAGGTACCACCTATAACACAACTTTTATTGGGTTAACAAAAGCAGAGTGCAACCCACGGTCTTTGGCACAAAAAGAAGGAGAAAAAGCTCTTCAGCACCAAAGTTTTTATGTTAATCCAGTAAAAGCTATTACGATATCTATCATCGCTAGCTTTTTAAAAGCCACTAAGGCTGAAGGCCACAACCCACACATATCTTCGGAGCAGATATATCATTTCTTTTCCCCCTAGAAGTTAACTGATAAATTGCACGTCTGTGTGTGTATATGTACGTATGGGTGTGTATATGTTTTCCTGTGACTGTGAGACATAAAGTAGATAGCCAGGGAATGTAAAAGCTCATTATTGTTTATCATCGAGTGTGGCAAAGGAACAGAAATTAAAGAGGCTGGGAGGGGAAGCGAGCAGCTGTAGCTGTACTGACACCAATAACTTTTCATGAAGATGAGTCAAAGCGTCAGAATGTCAGACCCTCGCTCCTGCCCTTTTGAACTTACTTCTATAGATCACGGCAAAATAGAGAAGTGAGAGAAAGATACTCCTCTCCCCGGCGGGGCCGAGAGGAAGCCAGCCGCTCATGCAAATATTTCGGATGAGAAGCTGAACACACACCCTGCTCACATCCGCAGGGACGGCTGTGTTAAGCAATACCGACACGTTCCGGAGGAGGAAACAGGTACAAAGTAATAAATATACAGGGGAGAAGCGAAGCTCTCTCATGTCCACTCATGTCAAGTGTAAAATAGTAATTCAGCCAGGATGGGGCCTTGTAAATGTGCTAAGTGCAGCCATGGAGTCTCCAAACGTGGGCAATATGAGGCACAGAAGGTAGGAGCTCCACAGGAGCATACTGGCCAGGCTGGGGCTCGTCTGTCCCCAGGCACAGGCAGCAGCTTGGTGGGTCATGCTCTCACCCTGGGCATGTGGCTGGTGGCTCTGCTGGCAAGAAGTGATGAGCTTCATCCCCTGTCACATCCCTGCTGCCTCCGGCTGTGGGGCAGCTCACGCTGTGTTGGCACAAGTTGCCCTACGGGACCTGCGCAAGGAGATGTTTATGCTTGAAGTGTTCTGTCCCTGAGAGCTGGCCCTGAATGTCCCCTCAGTGATGGGGATAAGCAGGGACACAACACGGCAGACCTGCTGCCGGGGCTGCTGGCCATGCTCTTGAGCTGACCATGGGGCTTTTCACCAGGCCTTGCATTGCAGGTGTCAGATGCAGAGCGGCCACTGCACGCCCTGGTAACCCTTCAGATTTTTTCAGTGTCTGTCTGCTACTCAAATGGCAGTGGTTGAAGTCCCATTGGGCTCAGGAGACTCTGTGTCTTAGTGTCATGAGGCATTGAGTGGTCTACGGTTTGTTTTTTGAAAGCAAAATGAGAAGTGAGAGGCAGAAGATGGGCTCACGGGCTTTTTGTGAAAAGATGGCCCCTAACTTTTGCTCCCTTGGACAAGGAAATAAAGTTGTTCGCAAACCCCAAATTGCCCACGGTGGTAGCACAGGCTGCCCTTTCACTCAGTTTAAGAAATGGAGATAGCAAGGGAAGCTCAAACTTGGATGATACCAAGCATGTTAGACTCTCTTGGGTCGAAACAAGCCACCTCTGAAATCACAACATTTCTGTTGAAGTCAAGAGGTGCTGCTTCTCACCCGCCAGCTATTTCTGCTTGGTTTCTTGCCGCAGTACCTCGAGGTCCCAGCTGAGACACAAGTCCCACCATGGCAGGAACTGTGCACAACATTTGCTGTCTCACAGAGATTCAGCTTTAAATAGACAGTGGTGGGAGGGGAAAAAAACCGTAAAGCAAAATGACTCAGGGTTGCTGGGCTGGCTGGTTGCATGCTGGGCCTAGACTCTACCTCTGCTGCTGGACTGGTGGTCTCAGGACGAAGCCATCCTGAGGCTTTGTCCTGGTGTGCTGAGCATGTGGCTGCCCGGCCCACATGGGCTTCCCGCTAATGTTAAGCGACAGCAAAGCAACAGCTTTTTTCTGTATGTGTGTATGGGTACCATTGTTGTCAATATTCTAATGAATTATAATTGATCAGGCAGCTCACGTACGTTGTGCTGACACGGGTTGGAAAGCTGGAAACAGCTGGATTTCCAGAAAATGCCTTATTCCCAGCCAGCATCACCACTGCTCAGTGGCCAGCTCACCTAAGTGAAGGAGGTATTTTATAGGAGTGGATGTGTTCTTTAACACCATGAAGTTCTCTCAGTTTACATGAAAAGGAATGTTTTAAACCAGGGAAATGGGTATGTAACATCCGCTGAAAGCCACTGGAAGAACGAGTGTCATTCGTATCTCTGCAGAAGTTGCCATGTCGGCACTCCTCTCACAGAGCTTTGGTGACAATTTGTGAGCAACACCTGGAGGCTGATTTTAGCAAGCATGGTTCTGCCTGCACTCCCCAGACCTTTTTAGCTGTGCCTCAGTTGTCCAGAATTTGCTGTCATTTCAAAAAACTATATATCCCAAGAAAAAACTCCTCCTCGATTCTGCAGGTTAGCCCAGAGTTTGATCATCTGCGTCTCTTTTGAAGTGTGTCCACTGGTTTTTAGATAGTTTGGCGACTTGTAAAACAGTGAGAGGTTGTCCTTTCATGCACTTTGAATTTTCAGCTGTGCATCTACTGACGTCGGGGACCAGTTCAAAAGGAAGACCTGGTCTGAGCTTCCCTGGTGGTAAATATTGCATAGCCATAGCTGCCTTCACTGTTAGCAGCGTCAAATGTTTTCTGCAGCGTTTTGTTTTATATTCAGCATCTCTTTCTCTTCCAGCAGCAGTTAGGCAATTTGGGTCCCAAGCCTCACCTTTAATACATTTTAATGCTACTAGGTTGCATAACCTTCCTGAAGTAAAAAGCAGCGAGCAGGTTACATCTATTTAGTTTATCACAGAAAACTTCTACAATCCAAATGGCTGCCCAGATTTAGTGGGAAAATCTCTGCTCACAAACTGCAGGTGTACGTGTTTTGGTGATACTCCATAAAGTCCGAATCCCTGGAAACCAAAGTAAAAGGCTACATTCAAATACTGAGAAGTAGATACGTCCCGTTTGGAGGAAATATTCAAACGAGGTGCAACCAACACCCAGAAAAGTGGCACAGGGCAGGAGGCAGGGAGCAGCCGCCTGTCCCCTCGCAAAGGGAAAGTGGCAAATAATGAGTTGGTTATAGGCGAGATAAAAGGAAAGCTGACCTCTGCGATAAGCGTGGAGGTGGTGGGGACGATGAAGCAAGGAGGCAATTATTGCAACTCACTGGGATGAAGTGGGTACAAGAGCTAACGTAGCTGAGCAGTGAATTTCAGCAGTGAAGAAATGGCTGGTGCTCAGCTGCAGGGGTTACTGCTGGAGACTGTATCAGGAGGAAGAAAAATGGATATTGCCTGCAGAGGGACTTGGCACTTTATTGGGCTTCCAGGAGAAGTCGGCTCTGGCGTACACAGGAATTTCTGCAAAGATGATTTCCCAGCTACTTGAGATTCACTGCAAACAGGTTTCAAGTGATAAAATTCTTTGGGGGATATGGGTTATAATGAATGATCCGGTTTAGAAGAGGAAACAAATACTGGGATGTTGCAATGTTTTAGCAGTGAGAAAGCCATTGTTTCCAGATTTGTATTAATGATACGGAGTAGGAGGAGAATGGCGAGATGGCAGCGTTTGTAAATGAGGGAAGTGATCAAAGATCAACGGCAGTCCCAGGAGGAAGGGTGAGAGCGGTTGGAAAATACTAAGTTTCAGCTCCGATGCTCATATCCCTCAGGATGTTTTAGAAATTTATTTTTTTCCTGAAGAGTTTCCTGGGCACCTCTACTCAAGGCAGTGCATTAAGCCTGCGTAGCTCTGTTATTTGGCCAGCAGTTAAATCCAGCTTCAGCTGCTAATACCGAGTCAGGAGACGCTGCAACACTTGAGCCTGGTGAGCGACGGCCAGCTGACATTATTTCAAGACTCCTGTCATGAGCGCGGCTCTCGCCATGCGAACGATTCTGGGTATTACTCACAACTTGTAAGAACAAAGCGAAGACCGGTATTTGAATCGCATTTTCTAAATACAGCCACACGAACAATACTTTGAAAGGAAAAAAATCTCCTGTCAAGAAGCATTTCTATGCGGCATCAGGAAAGAAAAATAAAATTATCTGCTCTGGAGATCTAGATCTGTAGGCAAAAAGATGCAAAGTAGGAAATCCCAAAACACAAAAAGAATTAAGCTGCTCAACTAACATTATATTTCTTGCATGATAATAATTATAAACAGACGTGCCATTTGATGGTTTACAGATTTATTTCTCTTCTCTACTTAGTTCAGCTAAAATTTGTAAAGTATTTCCCTTCATTTGTGGAATAATTGACTTGTTCTGATGACATCCCTGGGCTTACGATCCAAAACTGAGTGCAATTGTTCAGTCAAAGCCGGGTGTCCCTGTGAAATAAGGGCTGTGATTTCATCGCATCTTACTGGGTTCGGAACAAAAATTCTTGTTGAGATGTGATCGGCCAGGCTGTGCAGAAAATGATGCCAGTGAGCGCAGGGGTTGCTCGCACCCTTTACGTTCACTGAAACAAAAACCCCGGAGACTCTCCCCGTTGCACAATGCCTGTAGGGATGCCAAAACCAAAACACTTTGGAGAAACAGGAGTTTTCAAGAATTGTAAGAGTCAGAAGAGAACGTATTAGTGGCCTAATACTTTTTATGATATTCCCTAGAGACCTTAAGTATAAAAGTTGAACAAGCACTACCTTAAATCATTCTATTGCTTCCTACAGGCTGCAGATCCCTCAACAGCAAAGCTGAGGCCTTTTTCCAGCCTCTCCTCAACAGATGATACGGGATTGCTCCATCACATTCACGGTTTTCTTTTGTGCTGCCATTTTCCACCCTTCTTAGCCAAGTCCCTTTCTTCCCAGCAGGGCAACTGATAGGCAACCACTATCTCACTTTGATTCATTGACTCAACTTATTTAGTCCTTCCCTGTAATCGGGTGCAAATCTAACTGTTAGTAGAGCATCAAAAGCTTTTTTGCATGAGTTACATGTCTGGCCTCATCAGGGATGCTTTGGGCCAGGCTCTCATGGACATCTTGCCTGGTTCTGTCAGCAGAGTTACACCAGGGAGAGGTTTGGCATGTGCTGTAAAAACTAGACCTTGACCCAGCCATGGGCAAATGAGAGAGAGGCAGCTGTTTAAAATGCCCGAGGATTAAGCCAGACGAAGCCTTTTCAATATTGACTGAAATACTGAATTTTATCGGCACTGGTTACTGTGAATGTGTTTCCCTCTTAATTACAAGCAGTGGGCTACCCAGCTCAGACATCACTAGGTGGACTCTCCATCCTTAGCTGGGGACAGGACTGGGAGAAAGGGTGATCCTTCACACAGAGCGTCGCCCCCACGGCCTTACGCCTCTGTCCTTGAACCCAGGAGAAAAATGAACCAGATGCAGTTGGCTGGTGATTTGGTTTTCAGCCCAGTAGTTCTGACCAGAGGACATTTGCCTCTCTGTGGCCAGAAGCCAGTTAGCTGCCAGGAAAGTGTTTGTGTGAAGACTCATGTAACATCTTCTGGCTGACAAACCACATTATCTGTCTGTCCCCGTGCCCAGGAGTAAGCATTTCAGGTCTCTGCCTCAATAGGCTGCGTTACATATAGCTAAAATGGTAAACTACTTGTGGTGCTGGTGTTCTTCACCCTAGCACGCAAGACAGAGTCGATATCAGGGACCCTGAGGTGGGCAAGAGGCTCCATCTCAACTACTGCTGCTTAGGAGGCTTGCTGACACTGGAGTCCCTAAAAAATTGGCTTAGCAGCGGGCAATATCCGAGCCAAAAAATGGCAGATCAGCAGCTGCTGGAAGCAGAAACTCCTTCGCAAGTTCTGGTCCTCTCTGATATTGCCCAAGCTGCTTTCCTGACTTTTAGCAACGGCTTTTCGTTAATTAGGTCACGCGTGGCCATTATACAAAGTGCTACACGATCCAGTAGGAACAGTGTTTCATGCCAGCGTGTCTTCACTTCGTAAGTCTCGCATTTTCTTTGCTCTCCAGGTTATGCTGAGTTGGAAGGAGGGACTCGGAGAGGGAAGATTAACCTTTCGCTGGCCACAATTCATTCCCTCTTATCACGGAGGATTCGGCAACCCACCCCCCCTCCCATCCAGCCTATCTGTCTGAATTGCTGAAAGCATAATGCTCCCATATGAGAGATAAGTAAGTGAGCTCTCTTTCTTTTCCATAGGGATGAACTATAGTGTATGCAGATTATTAGGAGAAGAAAATAATATCAGAGAAAGGTGGCTTTCTTAAAAGGCATCAGTAGCATTAGTGTCATGTGTGAAGCACCCATTTGTGACAACTGTACAGACCTTTCAATGGAAAATTGTGCTGTGCTACCTTTTAAAGTATGAAATGCTAATTTTGGATTTACAGTTTTTGAACTGGAGGGCTGCATTTTGCATGGAATTTTGTTTAATTTCCCAGTGAAAAAAGGCATTTGAAACACAACTGCCTACAGCCAACTGTCAACAAAAATCAACTGTAATAACACGCAGCCTGTCACTGATTTATGTGGTGATGTGGTAATCTTCTCAATTTAGCTGGATATTTCTTCTTCATACCAAATCGCTGAAAGTCTTGCTAGACATTTATGAATATCGGGAGGTACTATTAGGATGATAATGGGGCAAGATTAAAGAGGTGTTCGCTAGTTCAAAGTGCCAGTTAAAGAGACAGGGAATTGAGAGGTGTAGATATATACGGCCCGTTGCTAGAAGTGAACTTTGTATTTTCAGAGTTGCTTAAGATTTGGGAGACGGCATATTGAGATCCATCTGCCACAAGAACATCTTTCTAAAGGGAGGCTGGGGGGAGCAGCTATAAGCATANGAGCCTGAGTGAGGATGCACATTGCTGAGTTTACTTCAGAGGGGGCGAAGTCCACTGGTTACCTTTAAGGTTGCCAAAGATATTCCATTGCAAATTCCTGTCTTCCAGGGAATGTGGCGACAAATATAAATATACCGAAGTACTTTGTTGGGTTGTTTTCCCCTGAAGGGAAGGCAACCCTGAGCTGCTGGTTTCCTTTGGCAGCATACAAAGATGGGGCTACTTGGGGATGCCGAGAATTACTGGAGGAGGAGAAAACAGGTCCGTGATTTGCCATTGCTTCTGCTCTGGAAACTTCTTTCTGGTCCTCCTCATCCTCTGGCAAGAGGAATTTGCTACAGCCAGTGTCCATCTGTGTCCTAATGCATGAGTTTACCTGCAGTAGTCCTGTTGGTCTATACACCCAAACCAGGAAATTCTCCCAAGGGAGTTTTTTTGGGAAAAACCCCTTCTCCTGGATTGAGATTTTTCCTCCAAGGCCTTCAACTTTTCAGCAGAGAGAGATGCAGATGGCTCTAGGCTCACTTCTTCATGGTGTCTGCTCATGTCTTGCATCAGCAAGATGATTAAGGGAGCGGAACATCTCCCTTATGAGGAATGGTTGAGGAAGCTGGGGCTCTTTAGCTTGGAGAAGAGGAGACTGAGGGGTGAGCTCAATCGTGTTTACAAATACGTAAAGGGCAAGTGTCAGGAGGATGGAGCCAGACTCTTCTCGATGGCACCCAATGATAGGACAAGGGGCAACGGGTGTAAGCCAGAACACAGGAGGTTCCGCTTGAATATGAGAAAAAACTTCTTTGCAGTGAGGGTGCCAGAGCCTGGCCCAGGCTGCCCAGGGGGGTTGTGGAGTCTCCTCCGGAGACATTTCAAACCCACCTGGACAAGTTCCTGTGTAACTTGCTCTAGGTGATCCTGCTCAGGTAATGGAGGGGATTGGACTAGATGATCTTTCGAGGTTGCTTCCAATCCCAAACATTCTGTGAATCTGTGAATCAGCAAAAGGCTTGAAGGTTACCCAAGACATGAGCGAAGCTCCTGAGTTTTCATTACCTCTGGAATTATGCTAAAAAAAGAAAAGCAAGAGACCTTCCCTTGATGGAAAGAGGCTTGACACCACCAGGCTGGCTTTAGAGGTGAGAGAGGTAGGGTCATGGAAACAGCAAATGAAAAGAGTTGTTTGTTGGGACTCCCATAGCACAGATCCCCCACAAGGATGAATGAGATGGGAACACAGTGGATTGAGTACTGAGAAATTAACTGATCAGAAGGATCAGTTCATGTGTGTGTTTAGATCCACTCTATAAAATTATATTCAGTTTTGGGGTTTTTTTCTTCTTTGTATTTGGACTCTTTTTTAATCTCTAGCCTCAGATGGGCTGCATTGCTCAGACAGTCGTGGCTGCGTTTGGATGGGTCAGGCCCTACGAATTCACTTGGCCTTGAATCAAAAAAACCTCATCATGAATAATGAAAGAAAAGGAAAATAATGCCTGAGACAGAATGACTTTAAAAATGATTAATATCTATTCTTTCCTTGATAATTTGCCTCCAGACTTTTCCCTTTTCAAAACAGCTTGCCATTAGCAGTTGAACTTTCAATAGTCAGTATTTTGGTGGAGCTGGTGGTCTGAAGCCAAAGGGAACATTATTATCATTGGTGGTGTTGTTGTTATTATTATTTTATGAAAGAAAGGCTTGTTTTGCCAAGTTCAAAGCCCAAGATGAATATGGAAAGGACCAACGTCTGCCCTCAGCCACATCTGGTTTGCTCCAACTGGCCACTTGGAACACAGCAACATTTGCCAGAGAGATGCTGAAATTCCTGTGGCTGTGGAGGTGTAACCACCACCCTGAGGGTCCCAGCCAATAACTGCTTACAGAAAAGCAGGTCCTGTGCTGAGCATCGCAGAGGGGATTTGCAATTATGCAGGAACTGGATGTATCAGGGATGCAACTGACTGCCACTAAGTAGCTCAGCAACTCTCAGGGGCCTACACTCGTGTTCCCAATGCCTCGTCTCAGGCAGGAGATTTTCTTTCCTCAAAGGCTTTTATTAAAAACCAGTTCAGGTAAATGCTGACAATAAGCAAGCAAACCTGTTGAGCCCCCAGTCCACAACTTGCTGGGCAACAGGATGTTTCTCTGTGACATTTAAGAGAGCTAACAGCTGAAGAAAATATTGCATGTTTTACCCTTTCTACTTAAAACAATAATAAAAAAGTGCTGCTTTTGCAATTGCTTTTAGGTTCATCTTCAGCAGACTGTTCCCACCTCCCATCCCCAAGGTCACCAGGCTCCCAGCTGCCTCCTGTCAAAGGAGACCCTTTTCCCCCAGAGCCCTGGCTGCTCCTCATTCTAATTCCCTGCCCAGCACATAAAAATATCCCAGAGCTGCTTCATCTGCCCCAGAATCCACCCCAGGATTTAGGATAGGCTGAGTCAGGGCTTGGGGAACTGAGCTGGGAGGGTGTGGCTGGAGAGCAACTGCAACCAATGAGATAAAAGGCGTTAATTTGTGTATCCCGAACACTTGTGGAGCTCTTGCCACCATGGTCTGAGCTTCTTCTAGCTCCTAGTGCAGCTTGGCTACATGCAGCTTCACCTTCCCTCAGGACCGCTCTGTCCAGCCACATGGGTCTCCTTGTCTTGGGCTGCCCTGAGCTTCAGGTAGGTCCTTCTGTTCTTCCTAGAGGCTTATAAGTTTTGTAGAGTGGACAGTGCTTCAAAGTATGCGTTGAGATGATGAGCAAAGAAAGTTGGATGGTAGAAGGATCTGAAGTTACTCTTTTCCATAGCAGTTGCAAGGTTGGAGTAGTTGTTTGATGTGACAGGTGATGATTTGGTCTTTGTGTGGCAAGAACCCATTTTTTTTTCTTTTTTAATCTTTGAATCCCACTACCCACCTATGTTTATGCGATTCTGCTTTGTTGGCACGTTGAACCTTTGACACCTGTGTGCATGTATGGCCTCTCTCGTGTGTCTGCACCTAGAAGATCATCCTTAGATAGCAGCGAGATTTTACGGGAAGCGGTGCTTCTTAAGAAAGTCGGGCTTCTTTGATTTTCTGTCAAGGTAGTGGATGATAATTTTGTTTGTAATGGTCAGATGTGCCAGTTATGTGAGCTTTATGGCCTTCGCACTACGTGAACTCCAAATTGTGATGGTCTTCAGTAAGGCAGTGCTACTCTTGAGCGTGTGGTGTTTACCCCTGGTGAAAATAGGGATTGCCCCAAGTTCCTACTTCATTCTTTTCCCAGTGTGTCTGATCTTGGAAGAAGGCTTGGGAGAGCAAAAGGTGGATCTTTTCCTCCATTTCCATGTTTTCAGAGAAATGGGGCAGCATTAACACAGGCTTCAGGTGCCCCAGCTAAATTAATTGGTGAGCTGGTGTGCACAGCTGAACTTGATTACAATGCTGGGGGGTCAAGGGTGGCTGCAAAGTCCTGAGAAGCAACCAGAACCTTCTGTGCCTTTCGAACAGGGCCCAGAATTAACTCTGCCTGTGCGAGGAGGTGGAAGGAGGCCTGTTAATGTAGGCCAGGGGGTAAAGCTGCTTTTGTTGCCCACCAAAAAGCACTAACAACCTCTGCTGGAATGTCTGAGCCTGTGTCAGGTGCCCCATTATGGGGACTTCAGTGGCTCAGGGGAGGAAGGCTTAGATGACAAGCCCCTCTCCCCACTGAAAATCCCCCCTCCCAATCTCAGGGGTTTCACCTAGAGCATAGAGCAGCCTGAGTTTTAAGCCATCCAAATGCACGTGCGTATTATCCGCGGCTATAATTGAATGTATATACAAATCCACCTTGGGTACACCTGTGCTGCCTCCCTGCATGCATAAGTATTCCCTGCATGCCTCTGTGTTCTCTGCAAGCTACACTACACATTAATAAGACAATCCATATATTGCATTAGGACGTACTGGATGCAGACAATGCTCCAGGTACTGAATTTCTTATATTTTGTGTGTGTGTGTGTAAATCCTGAAATATGGCTGATATGGTCCACTGCAAAACGAACCTATATTGGAAATGGCAAAATTGTAATGTAAAATATACTGGGGTCGGTGGGGTGTGATGTTTTTTGCATACATTTTTTCTCCCTTGACCCATGCCATTCTCCCGCATATAGGGGAAGGGGGGGGAAAGCTTCATCTCGCACAGAAATGTGATGTCCTTTACTGCCAGAGGCTGTTGCTGTTTTAAATGAGGAAAAAGCACAATGCATGAAGAAGGAAAATTAAAGCATATTCATTTTGGAAATTAGATACGGTGTCAGGAGACTCTCTGGAAATAGCAGGGTTTGAATGGAGCACCAGACTACAAGACAGTTCACTGAACTTTTGACCACTATTTATACTGTGGGAGCTTTTGAAATGGGAAGACAGCGAAGTATTTTATAGCTGTTTAATAGCGGATTGTGGTTTTTACTAGACATTTATCTTCTCTCCGAGTGTATATAAGATAAGTAAACATTATGTAGTGTAATTGCGTTCTGTTGGAAGCGCTTTAATTTAGGGTTGGTTTATTTTCCCCGTTTGTGGTACACTTCCAGCAGCAAAGCCGCTTGCCCCTGCGAGGAGGTTGACACCTGAATTCTTGACCCCGTCCCAGGAGTTAACCTGTAACTGGGGTCACTCCTGGGATGTAAGGGATGCTTTTGCTCATTGTTGTACTGCACCAAAATTTGTCTAAAGCAGGGGTGGCTGTGGCCCTGGACCGTTTGGGAAGCTCAAGTAACTTCTAGCTCCAGGCCTGACTTAATGTCTCTCTCATTTCTATATAGTGAAGCTAATTTTAATCTCATATAATGGCTTCGGTTCCTCTTTAGCATTCCAGGTACACGGAGCAATATACCCTTCCAGGGTTGGCAGCTATCTCATTACAATTGTAATGATGCATCACCAGGCAGACATGCATGAATGAAACTCTGTTTGCGAAACCAAAAAACGTGTTTGGGGTATTTTTAGGTCCTATTAACTTGGGGTGTTGCTTATGGAAATAATGTGGAAAGATCAGAATTTGGGCATAAGCCAAGAGAATGTGGTCTTGGAGCGGTTTTAGCCTGTAGTCGAGACTCTTCTTTCCTTTCTCTCTTTTCTTTCCAGCTACATAAATGTAGGTAGAGTTGGCATGGGGAAAGTTGGGTATCGGAGGGGCCAGCCATCTATGAATGAAGGGCTCTGCAGAAGGAGATGTCACCATCAAACAAGCCATCTCCTGTAGCTGGAGGTTCAAATGAAGTTGAACTGTACTGTGGTAGCTGCTCATGATGCTATTTCCTTCCCCCCCCCCCCCTTTTGTTCTCTTGGAGATGATTTATAAATTGGATCTGTTACTGCTTAAGACTGTGAAGCATTACAATAAAGCCTTTTTTGTTTGTTTGTTTTTAAATGTGATATTAGGAAAAGTTTAAGCTGATGGACACCAATTGTGTAGTCCCTTTGTCCTGTGTCGCTTAGCCTTCTGTATAGTGTAGCCTCTGGGAAGGAAAAAAAGATTCTCCTTCTGCCATGGAAGATGCTTTTCTTCCTTGGACCAGAAGCTCCTCTCCTCTCACTAGCCAGTAACAACCCTTCTGTTCATCCTTATGTCAAAGCCACACTACTGAGCTAATAGAGATCGCTGACAATTAGAGATGAGCTGAAATGATTTGGCAAACTCCGGGTGCTTGTGAACCTGAGGGTGTTCTCGGATCCCTTCGAGCCTGTCGGGTGTATTGCCAGCCGTGTGCTTCCCACGTCCCCCGTCCTAATGGGGAGAGCAGTTGGGACGTTGAGTCCAGCTGGGCCCGGAGGTTGGAGAAGAATGAGAGGGGGAGTCTATCAAGATGCATCTCTTCCCTGCTTCCCTTCCTGGCTGCTCTTTGTTGCTTCTACTTGCCAAGATGTCCCAGACACTGTCAGGTTTCTTCTCCCTGTGCGAGGTGGATGTGACACGATCCCAGGATGACGCTCTTTTGCTTCTGACTAGCTAGATGGGCCATATCTGGAGACGTGATGTCACTTGGACAGACAAGACAGACAACGCCTAAGATAATGTTTTGAAAGGGATACAGATTCCCTATCGGCAATCGCCTCGTCACGTTTTCTGCTTGGTTTATTTCCTCCTTCTTGTAATGGCTGTTCTTTTATTTATTTATTTTCCTCTAGACTTATGAACCGTTTCTCTCATGCTTCCCAGTTGTCCATGACAATATCATGAAACATCTTGAGATCCCATTCATGCCAAGACTTTACAGGTCAAGTGTTAATTTTTGTATGTCTTTTTTACCTCTTACTCAGTTTGAGACTGCTTGAAGATAACCGCTGGATACAATTATCTCAAGTCACTGTTGTTGAATAAACAGCCTACATTAGCATACCCCAAAAAAGTCTCAAAATTTAGAGTTTGTAGTGGGATGGTTGGCTGATGGCTTGACTGTGGTCAGCAGCTTGTCATCCGTAGCATGATTTCCACCTTGAAAGACTGAGTGTGCCTTCTCTGCTCATCACAGACCTGCAGCAGCCAGGAAAGCCTTCTTTTGGTCCCGACTCGCTATTTGTGGTAGTGTGGAGAGAAGCTGGTTCCCCAGCCTCATTAGGGAGCTGTGCTGCACGAAAATTGCTTAGGGAATTTTTATAAATCATTTGAATCCCATGAAACCGAAACAAAGAGGTGTATTTTCATTATTTTATTTTATTTTACTTTTAAGACTCCAGGGTCTCCTTCTTTCTCAGCATGGTCTGGAAATTTGTACTTCAGTGTTTCCATGTGCCGGCGTGTCTGAGAATTGCGAAGGACTTTGGAAGTATCTTGGCCTTAAATCCAGGAAAACTTTTAACCTGCATCATGTGCAAACTCACGCCGACTAAATAATGCTGGTGAAGAGCAACAGGTGGCCAAGAACACTTGACATTTCACTTTGTGTTTTGTAGGCATATGACGTATATCTGTCTAGTCGCTGGAAATGCAGAGAGGGTCCACACTGACAGTTGGATCTTTATCCTCCGTGGCTGCACACGCTTTGCTGTGGACGAACACGCAAGACCAGGGCGAAGGCGTAGATGTAATCTAACAGGAGGAATGACTTGGCCCCTTCGTTTGCATCGTAGGCCACGTGAACACGTTAGACACATATTCTTTGTGTGCGTGAAGAGATAACAGATCCACATTAATTTTAGAGCTGATTGCCGTTCTTTATTAATAGAAATGTAATGTAGTGCCAATGCCAAGTCCTGCCAGCCTTTCCTTTTCATCTTCTCTTTCAAACGCAGACAGCATCGAAGGCCTGATCATAGTATCCCCCCAGTTCCTATTTATTTAAGAGCTGCTTGTTAAGCCAGGGGACAGCGATGGCACCTTATCATGGCTGAAGTGATGATGTCTTGTCAGCAAACACTGTAAATACCACTTGGAAAATTTTTCTGAGGCTGAACATAGTTTCTGTGGAATAATGCTAATTTAATATAGTTTCATAAATTGAAAGGAATTGAATGAATGGCAGTAGATTGGTGAATAATTTGCAAATGGAAGCACTGATAGAATTTGTCAAATAATGTGCTCTATTAATAGTTTGCTCTACTCTGCGTAGCGGCTGAGCAGTCTTGGTTCTCCATTTGTTTTTTGAGGAAAAGCTCGGTTCTTTTTATTATTTTTAATTTTTTTTAGCACTATCCTTTATTTTTTCTCTTCCAAGGGCCATTGTTTACTTTTGAAGTGGATGAAAGATGAATTCAGGTTACGTTCTGACATTACAATGAAATTGTCAATAGAAATCAATGACTTGTCACATGATGAGTTAGTCTATAAGGCAGTCTAACAGTGTCCTTATATCTTCAGCCTCCTTCATTGTGCTACCCTCCTGAGGAGCCAAGCAACTGCACTGTTTTATAGAAAGGTGTTGTCATCATTAAGGGGATTATAATGGAGTTTAATAAACCTGGAAGCTGAGGCATGGAACCCTAATATCGGTGCCGATGTTGTAAAGCGACGTATTGTCTGTAGAGCCTGGTGTTTGTATCTGCGTTTATTGACCTTAGAGAGGTAATATAAACAGAAGAGATAGAGGTCAAAGAGCTCACCTTCAGCTGTTACGGATGGCCATCGAGCGGAGCAGGTTTGCGCACTCTGCATTGAAATACCACCATGTCAACTCTGTCCTCCCAAAGACCTTGGCTTGCCTGGCCACAGCCACTTTGCTGTTCCCACGTGAACCTTAAAACACAATTGTTTAGCCTTGGGAAATGTCAACGTTGCAAATGTGATGTCAACGCCTATGAAGGCATTAGTGTCACCCAGATGCTTGCTGGTGGGGTTTACATTGGGTGTGTGCCGTGCAAAATAGGTGCTGATGGGCTGCTGAATGCTCCCAGGACACCCCTTCCTGATGAAGCAAGGATGCAGCTGAAGGTCTCGCCTCTTGGAACATGATTTCAGGATTCTATGTTTACCATTTACAGCCCGTTCACTTGGGGCAGATTGGAGCTGGTTGTCCTCTCCGTCTGCCTGCCACTTTCTCTGGCCATGCCACTGAAACTTGGAGGGTGTAGGTGCTTCAGCCACCAAATGACCTGGGCTGGCCAGGAGAGTAGCTTTCCTCACCCAGAGGGATGGTGCAGCCGGTTTGCTCCCCTGTACCACCCTCAAATTCGACCAGATTGTAAATTATACAATCTGGCTTCAGACCCTTTCCGGAACAGAAGTGCCTACAGTTTCAACTAGTTCAGCCCCGGAAAGGGATAACAGAAGTTATTATTATTATTATTTTGAAATTAAAAATAAAAAAAAAAAAAAAAAGAAACCCCCAAAGAACATGATTTATAACAAGATACAGGAACAATTTATTCTCTCTCTCCATGGATTAGAGAGGTGGTACTTGGAGCAGCTTGTTAAACAGAAGTGCTTGGCCCCTGGCCTTGCGCTGCTGTTTAATGATCCACTCTTCGTGTGCCACCTCTCTAATCCATGGAGAGATAGGTACAAATTGTATCTATAATGTTATATTACTTAACAGTATAATGTATTATAAATCATAGAATTGCATCCCTGCCTTGTAATTGGTGAGATGTGTTGCATGAGAAATCCCCTAATTCAATATAAAGTGGTTGCTCTTATGCATAACTACCTCTCTGGATCAAACCAATTCAGCCCAGAAGTGGTGAGGGGAAAGTTAAAGCTTTTTTAATTTAAAAAAAAAGCAAAAATATGACTTAGCATGGCTTTATGGGCCCCTCATTGGCTTTATAGGCTCCTGGCCTCGAACGGCTGTTTAATAGTCCTCTGCTCACAGGGAGCTTCTACCTGCAGCAGGAACTGGTCTACGGCAAGTTGTGCCTCTTCCCAGAGGATGCCTCCCTGCACCCTGGTCCATTTGCACCAGGACTTATCCTCATGCGTGATGGTGCATCTTCATCTCTGCTAAAGGGTAGGAAAAATGTCTACAGCGGGGGCTTCAGCAGCCTCTTACATGCTCTGCAGTGAGCACTGGTTGTGGTGCTCATCACGGTGATGTTGGGGCTCACTCACGTGTAAGGTCCAAACAAAGACCCATGGTCTATGCTCCCCGTCTAAACAAAGCCAATGTCTCGTCCTTGAATAGTGACCAGAAACAACCACAACTTCAAGGGAGACTTGAAATTACCAAAAATATCCTTATTATGTAACCTTTTGTCAAGAAAAGGAATACTTTTCCTGACCCCGATAGTAATCCGCTGATGTCCTAAAGCAGGTTGAGCGATGGGCTGTGTGATTTATTCCGTGAAGTTGTAAGTACAGATGTGCCTTGGCCCCCATCCCCCCCCCCAATAAATAACTAACCTTTCTTTAATAAATAATAAATAACCCCTGAAGCTATTCTAGACAAACTATGCTTAATTAAAGCCTGTGACACTAAAACAAGTTACTTCTCGTTTCAATTAGAAAATGCACTTGTGGCAGAAATGAGAAAATTTAGGAGTAAGTGTTTGCCTGAACCCGTGACAGGAATGAGCCTTAATGAAGGCAAAGGAAACAGCCTGGTTTTGGTTTTTAGCAAAGCTCTGCTCTGGAGTTAAGGGCTCTGTGCAGGGGTGGTGAGGTGATGGGTCCCCATACCCCAGCTGTGGGTGCTGACAAGGCTCCTGGCATTGACCTTATGGGACAAGGTCCCGTTGATCTCATATGGTTTCCTGAAGTGCTAGAGCTCAGCCGTCAGGTGTCTGAACTCTTCAAACCTGATGGAAGCAAGAAGTCTGGAAGTCTCATATGCTTAGTAATTTTATTATTACTATTATTGTTATTATTTTCTCGCTGCTTGGTTTGGGCTAATCCATAAACATTTGAGAAACCTGTTCTCTCATCACACTCCTGCTGCAAGAAGAAATCTGATAGGCTTCAAATGAGGAAGAGAAAGAAAGAAAGAAACTCCTTGGACCTCCTGATGACTTCAGGTAGTATGAATTTGCATGAGGGCTGGGGCAGGGGGAACAAGTCAGTCTCATTTTAGGAGGCGGTGTTGTGGGGTATGTTAGCAAAGCACACGTTCAGCCATCCCCATCTCCTCCCACAGACACGGGGCAGCCTGAGCTACTGACTCACAAAAGTTACTTGATGTCTTGTGCCATCTTACGTAAAATAGGAAGGCAAAAAATTCCCTTTGGGAAGTGAAGGTGGGAAGGTGGAAGGTTGTTTCTCCCTGATTTTCTGCGCAGCATCTCCGCTGTGAGGCCACGTCCTTTCCCAGGTCTTTTGGAGATGGGAAAGAGCTGAACTGTTTGTGTTCCAAGTTGGTTTTGCTTGGAAAATAATAAGTAGCAAAAACCTGAGACTGGATACTTTGGAGTTTATTTCTCTGAGGTGCAAAGATGCTTCCAAAACTCAATGAAAATTTTCAGTATTTTTTTACCACTCAAAGGCAGCTAAATAATGACAATACTTTTCAGTGCAATTCGCTGAGACTGTTTTTCACCCAGGTCTGTTTTATTTACGTCTGCGGCACCCAGGTTTCCTTCCTGCTCAAGTTGTTTTGCTTTCACTGAGTGTGAATTGTCTACAGAATGAATGTTGTGACATGTTTCCTTCTCATCTTTTCTCTAGTTAGTTTTACCTGCTGTTACAAGCAAAAGCATGGGGTGGGTGGGAGGATCAGAACAAAAATTCAGTGCTGGTTTCTTTCTGAAAGCCCTAAATAATTATGCGAAGTGGGGCCGAGTGTTTGTCTCTCCTGTGACCAGCAGCAGTTCCCACCCCATCCCCTCATGCCATCCCCTATGTGAGCAGGTCGTGCCATGGGAAGCCAAGGGTGGGATGAACCAAAAAGAGGGGAAAAAAAAATAATTCTCTTTTCTCCACGAGCTTTAATCAGTGCTCACATTGTACATTTGTAAAAACGACTGCCTAACGGGGGGAAAAAAGAAATCTATTTCTATGGCAGCGTGCATTTACTCTTAAATCAATCCAGTGCAGTAGGGCTCTTTTTTTTTTTCCTTCTGACTTTTCTATTTACTTGCTTTTACTTGCCAACAAACTTGCCTTTTCCTGGATGAAGCGAGCAGCATAGAGCTTCACCTCCCTCCTTTCCCCACACCCTGGGATTATTGTGAGTCGGGTGTAAACGCAGATTCATTTTCTGGGGCGCTTTTATGTGTGTCTCTGCATAAAAATAGGGTGTAATGACTTAGAAAGGTATGGTCAGAAACTTTTTAATATGGTATGAAATACTTGCACCGAGCGCAGCCCTTTCTGACCCTCCAGGACCTCCGTACTAAACGTACAATAGCAATAAATCCTGAAGCAGATTAAGCAATTTCCCCGCAGTAATGTGTGTCTCTTGGAGTTTCAAATAACCCAGCGTAGCTTGAAACATTTGGATATTCCAGTCTGTATGTAGAAAGTTGATGGCAGGGCAGCATCCTGAACTTTGACTCCTTGTAAAAGTTTAAATTGCTGCCCTGCTGGGCTGAGTGAATGCTAATTACTTTGTCTCTGACAATACGTCCAGACTACTTATTTAAAAAAAAAAATAAAT
>WEIS01067805.1:1192-14573 GCA_013389965.1 Todus mexicanus | reverse complement strand
ATCTAGTAGTCAACATCAAGCAGGTTCCCCCCCCTTTGAGGGATAAGCAGCCTATGTCTGTGCAGCAGGAGTCACATAGGTCCAGCTGGGACTTGTATTTTGAATCCTTTTCAGAGTTTAGCCTGTGCTAAAAAAATATCAGTAAGAAAGATCTGCAGGTCTTGCATCTCAAAATCTCAGTGCTCAGACCACTGATGTGGAGAGACCTTAGGTTCAGGTGCCATCTTTCCCTGACAGCCAGATAAACTCGTATTTTCTAAGTTATTTTTTTTAACAACCGGGCTGAAGCGGATTTGGAGATCTAAATCCTTCTTGTTGAGAGTGTTCTTCCTTGCAGTGTAAGGGCTCTGGTGGTGTTACAGCCTATTCACTTTGAAGTGGCAACGTGGGCTCCCTCAAAACATCTTTAAGTGTTTTATATTTAATATAAACTGGAATAAGGGACTCCGATGTCCTCTCCCACGGAAAATAGCTTTTAACACTGGGATACCAAGCTGTCCTTTTTTTTCTCGCTCTTCATTTCTCACCTCAGCCACACTTAATTATTCCAAACGCAGCTTCTGAGGAGGGCTTGAGGAAAACCCTACCCCGTTGCCTTATTGATAGAACCTTTCCATGGAAGATCATGTAGCGTTAGAAGACTGCTGCTGACAACTGGAGAAAGAGGCATTTAATGATAACCACTCAGAAAGTGGACCAAAGAGGCCCAATACTGCCCCTATCTCCAGCTGCACCCTGGTCAGGTCCACATCTTCTATGTGTGCTCTGAAAGAGCCCGTTAAATTTCCCTTATCCATCGTATGCCTCAGAGGCATTTGCAAACTCTTGCTCTGATACCTCAACAACTCAGGGAGCCTAATGGGGAATGCAAGGAGAGCTGAATAATGAGGGGTCGACCATTAATTTTATTAAGATCAAAGAAATGCCTGTTGTCAAGCAGACGGAGCTCTCTGAGGTTAATCCATTTGGAAACGGGCTGCCACTTGCTTTCTACAACGCAGGGCTATTATAATTGCATAATAACGTTGATGAAGTGCCACCAGTGGGGGGAAGGAGGTCAAACAACTGTTCAGCTACCTGCACAAAATCAGCTCAGCGCATTCGGCTGTTAGCGTTTGCAGCTAAATTACTCTCCTAGCTTTGCTGCGGAACCAGTCAGCTGGATGCTGATACTTAGCAATTACACCACCCATTACGAAGGTAAATACATCCTGTTCAAATCCCAAAGACCTTCTTGGGCAGAATTATATCCCTGCTGACTAATTGCCTTTGTCAGTTAAATAGAACACTTTCCCTGCTGCCTTCCTTCTGCAATCGCAGCTTGAAGACGCAGGTGATAAAGTAGTGTGGCCCAACAGCGTGAGATGTCTCGAAGTAATGAGATAATGCCTGTAACAAATAGGAGCCGTATTTTAAATGGCTTCTTATTAAATGGCAGGCTAAAATTCCACGTCACAGGTGTTGTCTCACAGTAAAGATCTAGCCCCAATATACAGAGGCTCTCTTTTGACATTACCATGGTTGATGGAAGAAAACTTTGCTGCCTCATTGAGTCCACCTGCAGCCAATGCTCAGATAAAATGACTGAGGAAGGACCACCTTCCTATTAGAAGGTAATTGTGCCAGCTGATGCAGAATAACAAGAGTCAGCTTACCTTCTATTCCTCTTCTAATTCCAGGCCAGGGGATATGATCACTCTTCTGGAAGACTCCAATGAAGACTGGTGGAAGGTACGTGCTTGTTATTTTATACCTGTCTTCTTTCCAAAGGGAAAATTCTGTTATTTATAATACTGAACTTGTATTGATCCTACCGGTGTTAACAATCTTCTATCGCACGTTTTCTCCACAGGGGAAAATTGATGACAGAACTGGATTTTTTCCTGCTAACTTCGTGCAAAGAGTGCAACAGGATGAGAAGATCTACAGGTGTATCAGGACCTTCATTGGCTGCAAGGAACAGGGACAGATAACGCTGAAAGAGAACCAGGTGAGTTCCCCTTTCCTGGATCCCCACCGGGACCGAGGACTGGAGGCAAAGTTGTGCAAGAAGAGCACAAGCAGGTGCTGTTCACCGCGATTTTACTACAAGATTTATTATTTGTATGGTAGTAGCATCTAGTAGCCAGTTAAGGGCAGTGTTGGCCACATTCTAATCCATGCTCCTTGCCTAACATAGCCAAAATCTTTAAATCTCATGGATGTTCATAAAGATACTTCACATATTACGCACTCTCCCACTGACTTGAGAGGGGTGACTTGAAAAACACACAGTCTAGAGGTAGATCTTGTGTGCCTGAAAAATGATCTGTTTCTCTCCTCATTATTAGAGCTCATAATAATAATCTAATGAAAGACAGTGGAGACTTCTGAGAAAAGTTTGATAGAATTCTTCTCTTTGATTTTATTTTTTCCCCTCTATTTGAGCATTTCTGTGGGATGTAAACCAGTCATTTCAGCTGCCTCTGGGCTATACTCAACGTGGCAGGATTGCAGCCCAGGACTGCAACCTCAGGGGATCCACGGGTCTTGAGTCTTCTTCTGATTTCTCTAGATGGTTTGTTGCTACCTGGCTTTTCACCTCACTGCCTAGGAATTAATTCATATCCTCACACTTTTCGTCCTGGTCTCAACAGGGCCATAATTTTTCTGGCGAGTTTTTAACCTTCTTTAATTAGTAGAAATTTCAGAGACATTTAGATGAGGTGATGAGGGACATGGTTTGGTTTAGTGGTGGGATTAGCAGAATTGGGTTAGTGGCTGGACTCGGTGATCTTAAAAGTCTTTTCCAACTGAAACAATTCTATGATTCCACGTATATGTGGCACTTCAGGGAGGTGAGGGAAAGGTACCTCTCTAAATATGAGTTTGAGTTTCTTATCAAAGCAGTGAGAGTCTGAAAGGGATCGTTGTACTCAGGGAAGTAACTACTGGGATGTCAAACCCACCTGATGAAAAGCCTGGAATAATTTGTCGCTTTGATCACTGCAAAGCGTTCATTATTTTCATCCTTTCTTTGCATTCAGATTTGCGTGACTTCTGAAAAGGAACACGACGGCTTTATCAAAGTATACAGCGGGAAGAAAAAAGGCTTTGTACCCATAGACGTCTTAGAAAACATCTGATTCCAACAGCCCCCTTGCTGCGGTAGGAGCCCCTCGTTGGCAATGCCCGTCTGCCTCATCTCACACTGTGTCAACCCAGATGGGCTGTCTTGCAGATGTTCAGGGAAATAGAGAGGAAAAAAAGCAACTACAAGAAGAAAAAGACATTTAGACTGCCACAGCAACGCTAAGAAATAAGACAAGCGGAACGTTTGGAAGAAAATATAGTCCGAAACCACTAGGGAAATGAGAGGTCCTTGGATACCAGTGGGAATAAGGTAAGGAAAAAAAATTCCAACCCCGAGTCTGGGCTGATTTCTGGTGCAAGATGGCTCTTCTAACCCTGATGGAGACAGACAGCTTGTTCTGAAGGACTGAACTCGCGTCCTGTTCTTGCATCTTAGAAAACTGTTGGACTGCTTTCTTGTTTGAAGCGTGTATTTAAGGGGGGTGGGGGGAGGGATACCATTCAAACTGTCCTCATACTACGGCCCAATGCTTGTAGTAGAGCGCGGCTGTGGTTCAAGAGTTTTGTCCCCAGTATCAACCGATCATCTGAAGCGTTTAATGCTGGTGTTTCGTCTCATAACAAAATGGTTTGGAGACACCAGGTGAATGTCGGTTCGAGAAACGCACTGTGCCCTGGAAGCCGGCAGCTCTCTCTTCATGCGCGACCTTCCCGTACGAGAGAGTGGCGGAGTCGTGCGTCCTTTGTTTGCTCTGTGTATGAACAGAAGCTCTCGGCGTACGTTGGGTGCGCCGGCTGCTCTCATAGCTCACAAAAATAGCCGGTCCTCCCATTTGCAAGCCTGCTTGGAAGCGTCCCTCTGTCTTTCCTGCACCTTTACCTGGTCATAGAGAAAAATGGGCGAAACGCTGGGAGAGAGTCACGGGCTTGAAACGTTTTCTATTTTTCTGTGTTTATTGCACTTACTTACTTAAAAGATTTTATATATTCCTCCTATTTATAAAAAAAATAAAACAGTTAACTAACCCCTGGAAGACTGACAATGCTAGGAAAGGACAGACTGCACGTAGAAGCGAACTCGGTAATTATTGAAATCCAGAATTCATGAGAGAAAGGCACCAAGAGTCTTCGCTTTGTGTTCACACCCCAAAGGCCTCGTCTTCGTTTGCTAAGTAGAAGTTTTGCAGATTCAGCAGCAAACACCCTGCCGCGAATTCCTCCTTGGCATAAACCACCGTGGGTGTCCCATAAATGTTCTCCATCCTAGTGAGACTGTGCAGACAGCTCTGGTTTGTCCGTGTCTTCAAACATGGTTTGGACATGTGAACCTTTTGGTACCTGGAGGGCAGCCTGTAGATCTTGTCCAAATTATACAAGCCAGCCAGTGCCAATCCTGCTGCAGAACAGGGGCTTTGTGGTGTTTAAAGACAGGGAACCTCATTTCCAACTATTTAATTGGGTGTAATTGCACCAAATACACTTAAACAGTTTAGCATGTATTACGACATAGAGATTAAGTCCTGTTCCACAGCTCCGTGCTGAATTCATGCTTTTTTTTGACCAGCTCGAGGCTGACCGCCAGTCTTTGCTGTGATTAACCCCCAAATTGATGTCCTAACGTGTTGACACTCCTCTGTCTAAAACCAACCTCCAAGTCCCACTTCCATACACTGAGGCGGTTTAAATCCCTCCTTACACAGCCCAGGTCTCCAAAATTGGGTTGCCCTCTTCAGATCATTGATCTTAGGAAATCCAGCGTGACTCTTCACGTGACCAGAGGTTCACAGGGCGGGTCAGGCTTCAACCTCTCCGAGACACGTTTTGCAGCTCTTGCGTATCACATCATTGCAGAGGAGGAAGGCGCAGGGGTGTCAGCTGCTGAAGCGTGGTCCTTCGTAATGTTAAGTAAGTGGTCTACACCAACTGTTAATGTACTCCTGGCTGATCAAAAGTATCTGATTTCATATCTTCTGTGGGAATATCGGCAATTGATAACTGGGTGGGTTGGGTTTTTTTTTCAGTTCAAACAATGAACGTTTGCTCAGCTTATTTTCCTAAGTAACAAATAAACTCAGTGGGAGGACGGAGGACTCTGATAAGCCTTAAAGATCAAGAGGAAAAGCAGTGGAGACATATTAATTCATTCACTCTGCTTTATAAGCTTTTTTTTTTTTAAAAAAAAAATGTTATTCACCTGTTCAAAGGGAAAACTCAAGTGTTGGTTGGAATTCCAATATTTGCTACTTTTGATCAGGCCCGTCAGGCGGACAAAGGAAATCTGTGTTACTCTATCCATATGTGCTGCTGTTTACACGATTGCGTCATACTGTGATTCCCTCCTCTTTCAGTCTTCTACGATTTCGATTTATCCCTGCAATGTGCATCGTGCTCTTCAAAGAATTACATGAATATTATTACCTACAACTCACGATGGCCTTTAATCAATGTCGGTTTGATTCCTTTTGATACTGAGCAATAAATAATAAAGCGACTGAGTCAAAACAAAGCAGACCTGACGTGGGCTGTGTTACACCTGCGAAAGCGTTGCTTCCGAACCAAAGCTTTCATGGTGATCTTCTCTTTGTGTTTCCTTTGTTTATTTTGTCTTTTTAACTGGGCTTTTTGCTGCCGTTTGATATGTAGATGTAATGGATGCCTAATTTAGCAAGAAGCACACACATGAGTCTTACTTTAAGCATGTGATTCATTGGCTATTTGCATGCTTAAAGCTGAAGCACTTGGCTGAATTAAGGTCATTTTTTTTCCTCAGATTTATTTGGGAAGCCTTACTCTGAATCCAGAGGAGTATCCCATCTTTTTTTTTTATTCCTGCCATATGCAGTTCGCAATAGATTCTGCATTAGCAAGCGGCTAAAAGTCAGACAGGAGATGGAATGGACTATAGCTGACATGTGCACAGAACAAATTGAATTTTAGGAGATAAATGCTGTTCAGATTTAATTTAATATTCTGCTTAATAAAGACTATGTGATGGTTAGAAGGAGAAGAGAAGTGTACGTTTCTTGGCTTCTTTGCCTCAGACCGTATCATTTTTCGTTATCCACCTTCCAGAACATTCACTAAACCCCTCAGCAATAGATGATTGCTGAGCATTTCCATTTAAAAATCTACAGCTCTGGCATTTGCCACCTTTTGCAAACCATGCCTAAAGTAGTTCTTTTCCAATGTACGGAACAGGTGTAGACTCTGAGCAAAAAGTTTTTTGGTGGGGCAGTGCTGAATGCTTGTTTCTGGCAGAGCAGAACGTGTTTTAAGCCATTCAACATCTCATCACAGCATAAAACCGGGTGCAGAATATTTTCATAAGTAAGTGCTAGGAACAGTTGGTCAACATGAGTTGAGGACAAGACGCCTGAATTATGATCAGTTAAATAACACGGTGTCACAGTTCATAATCAGCTTCTTTGATTATCTACTCTTAGCCATTTTGACTCGGTGACTTGCTTTGGTGACCGATGCTGCAGTGCGGAGCTGCGGACACCTTGCCCAGAGGGAACCAAGACACTCCTGCAAATGTTGTGTATCTTTAGCATGGCTTACAGGCCTTTTTGTTGTTGTTGTTGAAACTCAATTAAGTATAGCACCAGCTGCCATCAGAGGAACCTGCACAGGGCCACCAGGCAGCAACACTGGAGATTTGGAAGAGCCGTGACCTTCTGAAGAAGCCACTGGAGACTGTGTAGGTTGTCTAAAATGACACTAGACAGATGTCTGCGGAAAATGAACCCAACTCATTCGTTTTAAATATGTGCTGACAAGCCTGATTTATTCAGCGCTCAAATTACATCTTTCTTCCCCTAAAGGACACTGAGTAAATGCAGCCAGACACATCAATCTTGTCCCATTTAAACTCACGGTAAAAAGGATCCCTGAACGCCACAGGGACTGGAGTTCAGCTGTTATCTTGGAAAAGGCTGGTCAATGTTTCCCTTCTCCCAAAACTCTATGATGCAATTTGGCTGAGCTAACTGTACATGTCCGCGTAAGGTAGGAAATCAATTTGCTTTGCCCCTTCCCCAGAAAAAGAGAGTGAGACGTGCTTCAGTGCTGTGGTTCATCCAACCAACTGAAGATTTCTGCTTTGGCATGAGCTAGATTGGTTCTGATGGGTGGAAATGGGCACTTGAGAGGCACAAAGGAAGCATCAGGCAGATGTAGACCTCCATAGATGTAACATCTGTATCACTGCAGAAGAATTCCCAGCTCTAATCTCTGGATGTGTAGGTAAAAATATATATATCTGTAGCACATAACTTCAGAAGCACAAGATGCATGGTAGNAATCTCTGGATGTGTAGGTAAAAAATATATATCTGTAGCACATACTACCGTGCGTCTTGTGCTTCTGAAGTTATCAGTCATGGTTCTTATTAGAAATAAGAAAAAGAGACATTTTTTCTTTCTTTAGGATTTCCTTTCCTGTCTGGGGGATAAGGATTGGTTCCTACATAGAATATTTTGCAGCTAAATACAAAGGTAATTTTAACATCCTACAGAACTGGTCTTATTAAGGACATTTTAATATAAAATGGTGACTATAAAGAACATTAATATGAACTTACCTCTGCCTGCAAAAATACTGACTGTCCATAAGTTCCAAGAGCACGCACTTACCACATGCTTCACGAGGTAGATTTGTGTGTGGCTCATTGTCTGCTAACATATTACAGTGTTTCTGCTGGACAACATTCCCACGCGGACTTCTTCAGTACTTTGCTCTACTACGAATAGGGTCAGACCAACACAAGTGTTTAATTTCATATCTGAGACATTTAATAAGGGATGTAGTCCCAAATTATCGGCCAGACTGTGCACGTTACATTCTGTAAACCAAGGAGAGTCAACACTTACTTTCCCCAGTGGGAATATACATCATTGCGACGTTGCATTTTCCATGGCTAAAAAGAACATAGGAGTGAGTATAAGAGGTACATAAGAGTTATTTTTAAAACAGTTCTGTATATAGAAAATTGCTGAGTGTCTGGGGAAAAAATGCTTGACAGGGTCTCCACAAAAGGGGCCTGGAAAAATGATGGCAGGAACGCTTCGGCTCAGCCTGTCCATTCATCTCCTGAGTGGCTCAAGGAACTCTGCGCAATGCCCATAGAAATTAAGGTTATTTATTCAATCAAGTAAACAAAATATGTAATTAATTTAAGCTTATGTACAAGCAACACACAAGCATACATATGCATATCTTACATTCATTAACATCAACCCAATGGCAAGAGCACATGCCCTTAAAAATCTGTCCTGACTGATCCTTTTTCCTTACTTTCATGTGTTCCACACCCAGTTAGGATGGTAACTGATGCAGATATGGACAGAGAAATCTAGCCTTGACACATTTTATGTGTTAGACAAAGCATATACCATATAAACCCAGAGTTACAAGCACATAGATGGCAAACATGCCGTACATAGAGCGTAGCTGAGATACTGGCTGCTCTGAAATCCGTGCCATTCGTCAGGCAAAGTTTGGATTTCATGCCGCATACAAATTGGTGGCCTGAAAACATCATTAGAACAACATGTAAATCAAACATCTTTGACCCGACTGCCTCATGATAATGAGATACTGGAAATAAAGACTAACTTCTGTGAGACCTGGAGGAGAGAAAGCCATGAGGCTTAAATTAAAGTGTGGGCTTGTTTCTTAAAGAAAAAAAAAGAAGTGCTAGTCAGCCCCCACATACACACTGCGAGAAGGACACATAAATTTACCTTCATTAAAATGAAGTAAATCACCATCTGAGTAATTACCATGCTAGCAGCAGTTTGCCAGCTGATGGGGGGTCAGAGGCTGGCAACACAAAACCGAAAGGCTGTAAGAGATGTTTCAGCTCTGCATCCCAAACAGGACACAAATGAGAGATATCGGGGGGAGGGTAAAAAATCCAATTCTAAAAAGGAAACAGGCAGTAGCAGTACCAAAACAAACCTTCAATACATCTTATCTGTTCCATGTAGCCTCCTCTCCAAGCGGCCGGGGCGGCAGCTCCCACCCCATGTTCTCGCACCGCAAGCGCTTGGGGGCAACCTCAGAGCATAGCACCTCCGGGCTGTTGTCAGCGTGGCCAGCCCATGTCAACTGACCCTCTTTCCAGCTGCTCGTCGTTCCCGGGATCATGCCAATTTTGTTGCTGGCTGGCCACTGCTTGCCCTTGGGTCTGGCAGGAGCAAAGAACCCAGATTAGCCCAAGCAAACAGAAGCCAAATGAAGCAGCCGATGTGGCAGCAGTCCAACGAATTGGAAACCCTCATTCCAAGGGCTATGGGGCTGCTGTGAGTCACATCCCCAGCAGCACTGGGGATGGAGAGGGTCCACTTGCCAAGGATGAGAAGGATAAAACAGATACTACCTTATTTTTCACCCTTTGGAAGAAGTCTGAGTCTCTATGGCTCAAGTATTATTACCTGAGTCCTACTAAACATATTTTGTTTTCAACCCATTCACAATGTTTCATAGAATCAGAGACCGTTTGGAGCCAGCAGAGCCCTTTAAAAACTCATCTAGTCTAACCACCCTTCAGAAAGCAGCAACTAGCTCCACAAAGAACCCATGCTGGCCTTCCAGCTGAATACCAGGAGTGCAACAGGACCTGTAAACCTACACGCAACATCAACTGGGACAACCTTTACATCCTGCGCACTTACTTATCTACAACATGCTCCATGTGGACATGATGAACCCTTGCTTGTAGGCTAGGTATCTGCAGCTGGGTCTCTGGGCTGCTACACTCCCCATTCTGTTCAGGCAGCATCTGCTCAGTGCTGATCATGTGATTTACACAGGTCACAATGCTCTAGCTTGGTTTCTCCAACATCCCGATGGCCTTTAGGATGGCTTGTTTCACATCGGTAAGGGCTGTAAAAATACAGGCTGCTTCTCTGCATCACAGCCCTCCCCAGCAACACCTAAACCCAATTAATAGAACACATCGCCTGAGAGATCAGAGGCTGGAGCAGACACACAGTTCTTCATCTGCCAGCACTATAGTCACCCCTTCCTTAGACTTCTGTTACACAAAACCTGCTAATTTAGAAGGAAGCCCCATAATTTCTGGCATTCCAAGAGCTCTTTAAGAAGTCTCCTTGCTTCAGCGCCCCAATTTACCCCTCATAGATTTAGCACACTGGTCACATTTAATGCTAACAATTAATTAAACAACCCACAGCCAGCCAGAGGCATCAAAAAAGCCTCTTTCTTGCAGTATCATCTTGTGAGGGAACTCCTCTGCCTGTCAGATCAGTGCAGCTGTGGGTGGTGGAAGTAATTGGAATGGTCATTTTCGCTCTTGTTCTTGCAGAGCAGTTCCATCTCCAGACTAAGCCAGGTGATCCCCAGCCCCAAAGAGTCATTTTTGGAGGTGGGCATCACCAGATAGTCATCTTCACACGTTTTTAGCTCAGATACCCCTTGGTTCTTCAGACTAATACCATTTTCATAGCCAGCTTTCAAATGCGGTCCCTTCTTTTAATTGAGATTTCACCCTCTTCTAAGGAACGTCTCTGTGGCCTTGGTCTCAAACAAGTCAAGGAAAGACCTGACAAGTAGATGAAGCAGCAGCTAATGAAAGTCGTAGCCTGTGAGTCTCCTGATGAAAGATGAGGCTTCAGAGCCTGCCTAGAGGAAAGCCAAAAGCAGATAGGGTAAAAGTGCTTTCCCTCACTGTCTTGGGAGTGACGGAAGGAAAAGCTGTCAGTGCATATGAGCTATAGAGCAGGCAATGTAATTATCATCTGAGAGCCGGAGTAGGATAAGGCAGGTGTTGCTTGGAGGGTTCACTGCTTTAGAAGCGACATCTGCTAACCTGGTTCCATGATACCCAACCCTGGCTGCACCAGATACAGCCTCATATAAAATGAACTGTTTCAAGAACAAAGACACTGGAGGTGACACCAAAGCCGTGCTTGAGGCTGCCCTTAAACAGTGGGAGTCCCAGCAGGAATTGAAAATGGGGCATAAATCACTCTTAAATAAAGTAAATATCCTTCTTCCTGAGAAAGTCTCCAAGCTCAAGCACCACCACAAGTCCTTTCTTCCCCAGATGGGACCATCGGCTTTGCAGGGAGCTATAGAGAAATCGTGACTCTCTGATCACCTGCAGGCTGAAAGTGACCTTCAAGATCATCAAGTCCAACCATCTCCTAAACATTACCATCACCATTAAACCATGGTGAAGTGGCTGAAGTGCCACATCTACACATTTTTTGAACAAGATATGTATAAGATTCAAGTCAATGCAGGATAGCATTTTAATTTCCCATTTTAAACAAAGGAAAGAAGGAAAAGTAGAAGTCATGATTTGCCAGGAATACAAGGCACCGTGAGATATTAAATACCTAGAGATTTTTTTCTAAAAAAGCTGAAAGAAAATGATGACGTATCTTACAATTGTAAACAAAATGACTTGTAAGGAAAATACTTTTAGGTAGCACACAGATCTACAAAACTGAGCGGTTTTTAGTGCTTATTGGTTTCACCCTGCTGTGTTTAACAGATAAACGTTCTCTATCGAGATTTAAAGTTGGTTTATTGTTCAAAAATTTACTGTCCTTAAGTGCCTTGCCAGCCAAAATCATTAAGAACCTTGTCTTTAGCATACAGAATAGTGAACAGCTATCGCAGCCTTAAGGTTTCTTTAGCGTGCAGTTGAGCAAACATCGAGCAAGCGTTTCAATGACGCCAGATTATTTTTGTAGTTCGCAGTTACCTTAAATTGCATTTTTCTTTCCTTCCCTAAGACTACAAGACAATTTAAGGTATCTGATCCTGACAAGATCACGCCCTCTGCTTTGAAGATGGAAGAGGATACTTGGCTAGATACCAATTAAAGATTTGACTGACGGTAATAGGGTTCCCCAGTGAGGTTTATGCCAATCGGACGGCGAGGATTAATTATTCCGCGGCATTAGCACGGTGATCTCGCTAATCAAGCGCCGAAACTAATTCGCTTGCTTTGTTGGTTTTGACACGGATAGTGTTTCACCATTAGTTATTACAAATGCCGCTAGCTCAGTTAAAGAACGTGAACTACTTGGTTTTAGTGACAAGCTTTCTTGTTTTAGTTAAGATTTATAACCTGGAAGCTACAAACGGAAGATGATGTTGGCTCGGTTTTGGAAGGCGAGATGCATCCGCGTCTTCTGGACCCAGGATGGATAGATATTGGGTGGCTGGCCTGAAAATCTGAGCTCTGCTAACAAGTTTGTTTCCTGCTCCACGCTCAGAGGAAAGCATCTGACACACTAATCACACTGCGGGTTTTTTCCAGTAGCAGCTATTTTTCCACACTCCTGCCTCTGGCTTTGCTTTGAGTGAAGGGAAAGAAGGAGGAAAGAAATAAAGAACATTTTCTTCCCAGAAAGCCCATCCAAGTTCCTATGAGAAGCAGCGTCATTTTTAAAGGGATAAAGAAAATAAAAAAACCCAAACAAAACACGAGCTACAAAATGCGATATCACAGCTCCCTGTTATTTTTTCCACCATAAATTTCACAAGACTGACCAATGCTAGCACAAAATAAATTCAGTGCAACGAGTAAAGGTAATAACAACCCCCCTGAGGTGATTTCAGCTGTTGAATACGGCCCTAATAATAATGTGTAGAATCACAGAATCATTAAAATTGGAAAAGACCTCTAAGATCATCAAGTCCAACCTTCAACTCAGCACCTCCGTGACCATTAGGACCCATGTCCCAAAGGGTCACATCTACATGTTTTCTGACTACCTCCAGGGTATGTATATGCACACATAGGTATTTAAACTTCCATGTCATAGTTCCAGCCTCTCCCTTAACACCCTAAGGGACTATCCAGCTAAAAGTTGTGTTTTCAAGGACTACGCCAATGCCACAGCTATACCAGTAATCCCTGGTAGAGTTGCCCTGTTGGGAGGGGCACGGGGGAGAAGTCAAACCTCTGAACAAGAAAACCAAGACTGGACCCCTGGTTTTGCTAAATATCACAGTTCCCTCAAGGTGATGGTGGTCAGACGTCATTATTCTGCTGGGTTTCATATCTAATGGCACTTATTCTGAGCGGTGGAATTGCCTGAGAATGTACATCTGCACTTACCATCTGAAACATTGAGTGGTGGTGGTGATGGTTCACGATTTGTGTGAAATAATTCATCACAGTCAGGTCCTCACACTTATGCATCCTTGACCGGGATCTGGAGTGGAATCTCAGCGGAAATCTGAGTGGATCTCGGGTGGAACCACGCTCTCCGTAACTAAGCTGCCCAAAGAAATGGATTTGATTACACGCCGTTAGCAAAGGCAC
>WEIS01067804.1:59183-92513 GCA_013389965.1 Todus mexicanus | reverse complement strand
TTGCCGCAGCAGGATCACCCAGACCAAGTCCCACAGGAACTCGTCCAGGCGGCTTTGAAACGTCTCCAGAGAAGGAGACTCCACAACCCCCCTGGGCAGCCTGGGCCAGGCTCTGGCACCCTCACTGCAAACAAGTTCCTCCTCAGATTCCAGTGGCACCTCCTGTGTTCCAGCTCACACCCGTTACCCCTTGTCCTGTCCCTGGGGCCATCGAGCAGAGTCTGGCTCCATCCTCCCGACACTCGCCCTTTCCGTATTTCTAACCAGGACTGAGGTCCCCCCTCAGTCTCCTTCTCTCCCAGCTCCAGAGCCCCAGCTCCCTCAGCCTTTCCCCAGCAGGGAGATGTTCCCCTCCCTTCAGCATCTCTCGGGCTCTGGGCTGGGCTCTCTCCAGCAGTTCTGGGTCCTTCTGGAGCTGAGGGGCCCAGAACTGGACCCGATATTCCAGATGACGTGGTGGTGTTAGGTCCTAGGCCGGACTCGATGAGCTCCGAGGGCTTCTCCAGCCTCAGTAATTCTGTGATTCTGCGAAAGGCTCCGTCCTGCCTCAGCCTCCCCAGGCAGCGCCGCTCTCGGGGTGCTCCCCACGTCCCTCTCCCTGCCCCTCTCCGCAGGCTCCGAGATGATCGAGACCCAGGAGGACATCTACGTGGGCTCCATCGAGACGGACCGCGGCGTGCGGGAGCAGGTTCGCTTCTACGACACGCGAGGGCTGCGGGACGGGCTGGAGCTGCCCAAGCACTGCTTCTCCTGCACCGACGGCTACGTGCTGGTCTACAGCACCGACAGCAAGGAGTCCTTCAAGCGCGTGGAGCTCCTCAAGAAGGAGATCGACAAGTCCAAAGACAAGAAGGAGGTGAGGGCCCCCACGGCTGCGCGGGGGGATCTGCTCCCCTTCTTCAGGCTCTCGCCCGGAGACTCTCGGGCATGGCACAAGGCGCTGACCCCTGTTCCGCAGGGCTCTCCGCTGTATCTGGTGCTGCCCTGGGAGGCTTCCTGAGCGTGCAAGGGCTCAACAGGCCCTTCCGCTTTGGGGCTGCTCTGAGACACAGACCCAATAAAAGCCTTGGTACAGGGGGGCAATTAGCTGCGGGGCTGGGGAGTGTCAGGGCAGAGCCAGCACCGCTCGGCTCTAAATTCGGTCCCTTCAAGGAGTCTTCTCGCCCTTTTTCTGACCAGGTCACCATCGTGGTTTTGGGCAACAAGTGTGACCTGCAGGAGCAGCGCCGGGTGGACCACGACGCAGCCCAGCACTGGGCCAAGGGTGAAAAGGTGAAGCTGTGGGAGGTGTCCGTGGCCGACCGGCGGACGCTGATCGAGCCCTTCATCTACCTGGCCAGCAAGATGACGCAGCCGCAGAGCAAGTCTGCCTTTCCCCTGAGTCGCAAGAACAAGGGCAGCGGGTCCCTGGATGGCTGAGCCTTCCTCTCCCTTCCCTTCCACTGCCACCTCCTCTTCCTCACCTCCCCATTTCCCTCGCACATACCTCCTGCCGAGCCCGTTCGGTGTCGCGGCGCCTGCAGGAGGCTCGGTGGCACGAGGTGGCACGAGGACCGGGCGGCCCAGGGCTGAGGTGAGGTGACCCGTCTCCCTGTGCTGGGACAGGGACCGCTCTTCCCACTGCCCAGCCCCTGCAGCAGACCGAGGTGCCACGGGACAGCCGGAGGTGCCATGGGACAGCCCGAGGTGCCACGGGACAGCCCGAGGTGCCACAGGAGAGCTGGATTCCCCGCGCTCGGCTCTCGGGGTGCAGACTGGCCGAGCTGGGGGCCGTGGCAGCTGCCAGGGGGTGGCACAGCGGGGCTGGCCAGCAGGTGGGGATCAGCGCCCGGCTGTTGGGCGGAGGAGGCGATTCGCTCTCGCCCCAGTGGCTCCGTTTTGTATTTCCTGATGCCAAGAGCCCAGGAGCTGGCCCTGCCTCCAGCCCACCCTCGTTCCACCCCCTCCGGCTCCGCAGTGCGGCCAGTGCCCCGGAGATCGCCCCTTACCTGGCAGCTCTCCCAGCTCCGGTACCTGCAGAACTTCTGAGCCCTCCTGCTCCAGGGAAGGCAGCGTGCGGCGCAGGGCAGCGACCGGGAGGAAACTGGGACCGTGCGTGGGCTGCTTGGGGCTGTGGCAGCTCTCGCGGCCCGTCGGCCACGGTGCTGACTCCTCCGAACCACCACGAGAGGGAAAAGTGCCCCAGCCCTGCTGGCACCGCGCGTCCCTTCAGCCTGCCTGGACCCAGGAACAGACGATGCCGAGCGAGCCCTGGCTTGTTTATACTTGTTCCTTTTATTTACTGAGTAACACAATAAAGCAATGAGATTCGATTATCAAAATATTTTCCTTTTTTTCTTTTTTTTTGTCTTTTTTTTTTCTCCCAACAGTTATAGTACATCAAAAAAATATACAATGAACATTACAGGAGGGGTACTGGCCAAGTCCCTAGAGTCTGTTTATTCCATCGTCGTTTTTTTTTTTGTGGGGTTTTTTTTGTTGGTTTTTTGAGTCAAACTGTTCACGTCACTCCAAGGTTATTTACAGGGGGCACACGGTATCGAGCGCTATGGACTATGCCCTACTACCTAGTACAGCATCTGCTAAGTCAAAGGCAGTAAATGCTTTGGAGAGCACGGGAGCGGGGAGGTCTGGAGGAGGGGGGGATGCAGTAGGGAGCGTGTTCTTACGCAGCTCGTTGCAGTATTATTAGAAGGAATGGCTTTCAAGGGGTTAAAGTGCCAAGTGTAGGAGTGTCTCAGGACTCCACTGGTGGAGGGGTGACAGGAGCAGCCGCCGGCAGCAGCAGCAGCAGCGCAGGGATTTCTAGACCAAAACGCAGGGGAACGACCCCACCAGCGCCGAGCGGCTCCTGCAGACCGGAGCGTGCCGGAACCTGAGCTCCCGAGGCTGGTGGGCGCTGGGCAGGGGCAGCCGCGCTGCCCTCGCTGCTGCGGCCAGGGCTGGGGGCACAGTGAGATGAGCAAGGGGAGGGCTGGAGCCGCGCTGACCACGGGCCGCCTGGCACCGCGACGCTACCGGAGCTGTGTCCCTCCCAGCCCGGGGAACGTGTGCCCGGGGCTTGGGACCGTCTCCCCGTCCCTGCCAGAGCCCTCGCTGCTGGGAGCCTCCTTCCCTCGGCTGCCATCCGAGCCATGGCTCCCACCACCGCTGCAAGACCTTCCAGCTGGCTCTAGCCCAGCCTTCCCTGCTCCCCTGCTGGTGCCCCGGAGTGGAGCGGAGCTGCCCTGGAGAGGTGACTCTGTACCCAGGGGCTCCCTCGTGCTCCTGTCCAGCACGGCAGGAGCGCAGCGGTGGCACCAGAGCTGCCCACGGCGTGAGAAACGGGCCCTCCAGACGCCGGTGTTCAGCTCTGGGCTGCCCGGCTCCCTCGGCGCAGGTTCCTCACCCGAGGCTCCAGCTCTTTCCACCAGCAGCTCTGGGAAGCAGAAGCGTTTCGGCCTCCTGAGTTACCCGTTGGCCGGTTCCCGTCCGTCCGCCTCCCGTTGCCTGGACCCTGTGGAGCGCGACGGGCAAGATCCTCCTGAAATCCAGGCGTCGCCGATGGCCAAGACGTCGGCCGCGTGTGCTTGTGCGTGTGGCTTCCCAGGGGCACAAGCCGGAACGGGGCCACAGCGGCGGGCCCTGGGCCAGGGGACGGGACGGGAATCGCTGCGCAGAGCCAAGCGTTGCGTTGGTTCTTCCGCTCCGAGCGCCGCCGCCGGCTGCGCGGGCAGCGCGAGCACCAAAGGGAAGTGCCGGCCGGCAGCCGGCGCGGCGGGCGAGCTGCTCCCCGGGATTGCATAGATGGGGGTGGGGTGTCGCTCCAGCGTCAGGTCCCTTGGGGTTGCGACTTTCCTGCGTGTCTCTATTTACAGCAGGGTGCCGGGAACCCGCAGCCGCGGCCACGGTTCCGGGGCCAGGTCGTGGCTGGCTCTCCGGGCACAGTGAGCGGCGGAGCCGTGGCTTCGGGGTCCCTCCAGAGCTGGGCTCTCCGCAGGGTACGGCAGGAGGGTGCGGGGAGAGCGCCGGGCGTGGGCTGCGGGTGCCGCCTGCTCCTTCGTACCTGATTGTCCGGGCTGCTGGGGACACCTCTGTTTTCGGGAATCGTCGGTAACTCCCTGGAAGCTCCAAAGAGGGACGGGGTTGGAGGGCCGGGCGTGGCGGCGAGCGAGCAGCAGCGTCACCTTCCACTGGAGATCCGAAAGTGCTTCAGGGACATTCACTCAGCCTCACAGCATCTCCCGGGAGGTAGGGGCAGGGCTGTCCCCCGTAGGTGGGACAGAGGCGAGCGGCTGGCGCCCAGCACAGGGTCAGCTCCTCTCCCGTCCTCGCTGGGCTGGAGCGGAGCCTGCCTCCGGCCGCGTGCCCGGTTGTGTGCTTGGGGGGCCAGGGCAGGGGCAGTGTGCTTTCGGAGGGGGGAGGCACCGGCCCTGGCCTTCAACTATTGCTCTCGGAGTGAGGATATGGTCGGGGTGGCCGGTGCCACCGCGGCGGGGGCTCTTTGGCTGGTGGGACATAGGGGGTTGTGAGGCGTAGGGGGCTGGTGGGCAGCGTGGAGCCCCCCAGCCAGCGCAGGCAAGCACGAGGCTGGCGAGGGCACAGCCAGCCCGGGCTGAGAGGGGAGCTGCCAACTTCCCACGCGTGCTGGGGTCGTTTCGCCCAGTAAGAGCTGGGCTGAGTCTCCGCTCGCAGTTCCCTTCCCGCTGGGCTGGCAGGGACCAGCCGGACAGGGGGATGCTCCTTCCCACAGGGACCAGCCAACTCCTCTTCTTCCAGTCTGGGAACTGGGAGGGTGATGAACGAGAAGCCACCGGGCCAAGGACAGGCAGCCCCCGGCCACGAGACCATCCCGGTGATTCAGGCGCCGTCCTCTCCCGGGTTCTGCCGGGGTGCGTCGCTCCAGCAGGAGCTCGCTCGAAGCAAAGGAGAAGCTGGGGTTGATGTCTACGACTATGGTTTCCCACCAGCCAGAAGAGCAGCGTGCCCGGGCACACCACCCCGTGCCGTGCAGCCCCCTGGCACAGCCCGGCCGGACCCTTGGCGGACGAGCGGCTCTAGTAGGGCGCGAAGACGATGGGGCCCGGTGTGGTGCGGACGTGGGCCGGTGGCGTTCGGAAAAGGGCTGGTCCGAGAATCGGGGCTTGGAAGAGGGTGGTGGCAGCGGCTGGTCTCAGAGCGAGGGGCCCGGGCATGGCGCAGACGGCGGCGGCGGTGAGCGGGCTCGGCAGGAAGCGAGTCGCCAGCGTTTTGGTGAGATGCTTCTGCAAGGCCAGCTTGGACTGCGGGGAGGGAGGAGGAGAAGATGCCATGAGGAATCTGGAGGCAGGCGAGCCCCCAGCCCCAGCTCCCCAGGCTGGTCAGGCAGCCCCACGGCAGCCCCTGCCCACCCTCGCTCGCGGCTGAGCTCTGAGCTGGGCCCCGCAGTAAATGCAGCCCCCGACCTGACGCAGGCTCCATCCCACAGCCCCGGTCCCTGGGTCAGAGCGCACAGGGATGCCCCAGTGGTGACGCTCCTCAGCCCCATCGCCCAGCGACCTGCCCCGGCTTTTGCAATGCCTGGTCCCTGCATCAGCGCTTTCCGCTGGTGCCCTGGGGTGACTTTTGCTGCCAAACTCCCTGCTGAGCTGAGGTGCTCAGGCTCAGTTTAATGGAGCCATGCCAGCCCCAAGCACCCGGCCATGGCAGCCCTCCCGTGCAGAAATCACAGGGCAGGGGGAAGAACGGCAAGTGCTGCAGCTGCCAGAGGACTCCGGAGTTATCCTCGCGCTTCCCTTCCCATGAACTCAAACCCGTGAATAAAGACCTCTCACGCTACGGCCCCAAGGGGACCAGCTCAGGGGTGACCGTGGGAACCGAGGCGCTGAGGAAAGCAGCCCCCGTGTCTCTATCAAGAGGCAGCTGAGGTGGCAAACGGCGCTTCGGAGAGAAACCGGGCGGGTGCTTTGCAGGGAGACAGGTACCTTGAGAATACTCACTGCGAGGGCAGCGTTCTTCTGCAGCTTGTTGTAGGGGCTGTACTTGGGCTTGGGTGGCTTCCCCGCCAGCCTGTCTTTGTGCCTCCGGCTGCTCATGTGCTGGGGGAGGAAACAGCAGCATCACCCCGAGCCAGGGCAGCGAGGGCAGCCCCACCAGGTACCCACCCCCCGAGAAAGGCGGGCGGGCGCCAGGCCTGGCGTCGTCACCTGTTTGAGCTGGGTCTCCGAGTTCACGTAGATCTCGCACACTTGGCAGTGGAACGCCTTGTTCTGGATGTTGATGCTGCCCTTGTTGCCGATGCGCTTGGACTTGTGCCCTGCCCGCGAGAGGAGTTTGCCTCGGCCTCGCCGCATCTGGGTGCCGTGACCTTCCAGCATCGACTTGTGCTTGGCGCCTGGGTGGCAGAGGGGACACTCAGCAAGCGCTGACTTAGCGGAAGAGCCCCGCGCTGTGCTGAGCGCTGCAGGAAGGATGCTCCCCAAGTAACCCGCCCGACACGGCTGGGGACCCCAGGCCCCCCAAAACTGTGCCTGGCGGTGGTGGCAGGCAGAGGGGACATGGAGCTGCACCAGGAGCGCAGACTCTTGCCGGGGATGCGGCCGCCCGCTCCCAAACCCTGCCAAGCGCTCGCGGCCAGCTGCGCTTCGCAGGCAGCCCAGAGATGCTCAGCTTCCCGGAGGTGCCCCCCCTGCCCTCTCCATGTGCCAGACCTTTGGAGAAACTGCTATTTTTGGGTGCGTGCTGGAGCCTGTCGCCTGTCCCCGGGCGCTAGCGCAGCCTGCAGAGCCGGGCACACGTCGCCCGTCGCGCTGCAGCATCTGAGCCGTGCCCAAGGTCAGCGAGGATCTGGCCGCGGAGCCAGGAATAGCTCAGCGGGGTTACAGGAGGCGGGGAAGGAGGAACCCGAAATCCCGGCACACCTGGGGACAGGGCGCTCTGTCCTGCCCCTGCCCGCGCCGGGATGGCGGCAGGGGGGTAAGCAAGTAACTCAAGCCACCGCTAATTCTTTCTATTTTTTAAGGCGTTAAGCAAGGAGCCCGAGTCCCCGTGACAGCCACGGAGGAGCGCGAGCCTGCAAACGCTTTGTTTGTTTGTTCTTTTCCCCCAAATCAGCTCCTAAATTTGTAACCAGAGCTGACAAAAGCGAAAGGACGCGTTTGCAGCTAAGCCGCAGCGGTGTCCTGAGCCGACCCCTGCGCACGGCTGCTCCCGCAACTGGTTCCCAGTTCTGCTGAACTGGGGGAGAGAAGGTCCTTTGCTTTAAAACCAGGGTGCCCGCCCCTCGTTAGCATCCTCCAGAGAAAGGGGGGAGCTGGGAGCTGGCACTGCAGGACCCACAGGGGTCTGTCCCCGGCACAACCTCAGGGAGTCCAGCTGCCCTCTCCTGCCCTCCAGACACCCCCAGGTTTCAGGGGACCCTCGCCAGCCCCAGCTGCTGCTCCCGCCACGAGCCATCGCTCGCTGCTGGGCTCCAAAACTCATCGGATTGCCAAGGGGCTCCTCCAAATGACCACCCCACTACTCTTGGGAGGATTGCTCCGGCTCTGAAGGAGGCACTGGGTTCCTGTCAGCCTAAAGCTGAGCTGCAACGGAATGTAAAGTAGCCTCCAATCACTTGATTAAATGCATCTGAAAAGCTCTTTAATTAAGAGGTATGAACAATAAGAGAGTGTCCGACCTTGCTAAAACTCACCCCGCAAGCTGCGGCGCAGGTAAAACGCTGCCGCTTATCTCTGCGAGCCACCTCAAATAACCCTTTTAATTAAAAGCCACGTTCATTAAGGCGCGCGGCTCCCAGCGAGGCCGTTTGGTGACGGGCACGGCGGGCTCTGCACGGAGCCCAGGACGCGGCGGCGAGGGCCCCGTCCCCGCGTGGCGATGCCCTTACCGGTGTTGTGAGCCTCCAGCTGGGACAGGGAGTTGACGGTGACCTTGCAGGTGGGGCAGTAGAGGTGCTGCTTGCTCTTCTTCGCCTCCTTCTCGCTCTCTGGGGCCGAGCTGACGCTGCTGCCCGACTCGGCCGCCTGCGCCTCGGCTGCCTGCGCAGCTGAGGAGGCCACGCTGGTGACGTCCGAGGTGCCCTCCGAGAGCTCCGAGGCCGGCGGGGAGCCCAGCGGGGCGACGCTGCCCGACAGCTCCGCGGGCGAGTCCTCGGCGCCGGGCGCCAGCCCCAGGCTGCTGCTCTCACCCTCCGGCTCTGGGAGGCCATCGGCTGGAGCTGACGGGAGGGAGAAAGAAAGAAAGAAATGGGCAGAGAAGGAAAGTTCTCTGGGCTTGAATGAGCTTTCTGGATTCCAGAGAGCGCCCCTCAGGACCACCTCGGGGCACCATCTGCTCACGGTCATCCCTGCCGAGGACGGCTCTTCCCGAGGTCTCTCCCGTTACTGCTTTTCCCTGCGGCTCACGGCGGCCGGGCTCAGCACGAAGCCTGGCTGAGCTCCGGTGCTGCCTCGGCGTGGGGGGACCTGGCTCCCGCCAGCCCTGTCCCTGCACGATGGCAGCAGAGCCCTGGGGATGTGTGAGCTCCCATCAGGGCCCGGGCAGGGATTGCTGCATCTCCTGCAGCTGCGCGAACTCCTGGAGACATCAAATCCCGAGGAAACACCAAATCCCAGGGAAACACCAGCCACACAGGTGGGAACTGAGCTGCCCCGGCTCCTGGCTGGATTCCCACCCTGCCCCAGGACGCTGCCCCCAGCCGGGGATGCTGGCGGAGCACAAAAGCTCAGTTATTGATGCAGGTGGTGGCATTTACACCGAGCTAACCACAGCCCTCCTCAGCCCGAGCAGCAGCTGCCCGCGGCGGGATGCTCAGAGCCGAGGCTGCTGCGGGTCAGGGTTCCTGGGCTCTCTGGGATGCAGCAGCCACGGCAGGGCTGGGAACACAAACGCCACAGGACCCCCAGGAACCGGCCAGGTCACTGGCTCCAGCCTCACGGGACCCTCCCGCACACCCTGCCCCGTACCTGTGCTGCCGGGCTCCCCGCTGCTCTCGGGGCTGGGCGCGAAGTCGGCTGCACCGTCCCAGCCGGGGGCCACCACCGCAACCCCCGCCGCCTTCTGCTTGCTCTTCATGGCCTCGATGGCTTTCAGCCTCCGCGCGTGCTTGTGGCCCTTGTAGTGCGCTTCTGCCTGGTTCTGGGGAGGGAGAGACGGGGGTGGCCATGTCGGCGCTGCAGCCGGACAGACGGACGGGCGCAGGGAGAGCGGGTGAGGGGGTCAGCCCCGGGCCACGGCTGCTCGGACACGTTCCCGGTGCAGCCACATCCCCGGGTGCCGCTCATCCCCAAGGCCGCCTCGGAGGTGGTGTTGTTAGCCGGGCGCAGCGGGAGCTGCCGCCCTCCTCTGCCCCCCGACTGCTCCACTCGCAGCGGAGCTCGGCCGAGGTATCACCTCCTGAGACATCACCGCGTTGTGCGGCCGAGATAAGCGCCCTGCTCTGATTAAACGCATCAAGTCACATTTAAAAGAAGCTTTCAGGCAAAATTTATGGCTTCAGAAACGTAACGTGAATCGCGAGCTGTGAAAATAAAAATAAATAAGAAAAAGGCCGTTGCAGGGTAGGACACGTCCCCCATTGTAACCTTGCCGGTGTCTAACACACGATTTACATTCACGGGCTCCTTTCTCCCAGCGAACGCTGAATAATGAAGTGCATGTTGATGGGTTCATGCCTGCACCAAACTGATAAAACCGCTCACAAAAGCAAATCACCCGAACATTTGTGTACTCCGCAGCCGGGGACAATGCCACATTGTCCCCAAACCAGCCACGGTTTAGCAAATTATGGCAAGCCAATCCAATATGAATTAAGACACTGTACCGCTGAGCAGCGCGGATTAATTTGCGCAGCGTTCTCAGAGGCTGGCTGAGGCTCCCTGTGCTCGGTAGGAAGAAGCATCTTCCCTCCCCCTGCGGCTTTCCACGGGCTGGGAATGGCGTCCGGGGCTGCACGGCCGTGGCCGGGTACGTGGGAAAAACGAAGGGCCCACCCGAGCGCGGGGCCTCATTAGCAAACACAATCAGCTGCCCCCGATCGCGGCGCTGGGACGGGGACGGGCGGCAGCCTAAGTAGGTCACCCGGCCCCGCTGCCGCTCTGCGCAGGAGCCCGCGTGGCGTGCGAGGGGCTGCGCCAGGACGTGCTCCTACAGCGTGACCCGGGGGGGCACGGGCAGCGATGGGCAGGGTGGCACAGGGTGCCTGCGAGGGCAGTGGGAGCGCGCGGTGGCACCGGCTCTCCCGGCACTGTGCTTGCCGAGGGACGCAGCTTGGAACGGGAAGGCGCTGCTGGTCCCAAGGCTGGATCCACTGCAGAGGGGAACCATCAGCCCCAGAAACGCCGACTGCCGCTGGCAGAGCGGCACCACCCCGGGCGCTGCTGATGCAGCTCGGAGCCAGCCTGGCCCGGGCGGGGGCAACTGCCCCGGGGGAGGCGAGAGCAGCTCCCGGCAGCCCCCACAGCGCCCGATACGGAGACGCCCCCACTGGGATGCTCCTGCTTGGCCGAGGTGCTGCCGCCAGCCCCGGCGCTGGCCCCGCTCACCCACCGGCCCGGCGCTTACCGCAGAGTTGAAGCGCAGGTGGCAGATGTTGCAGGAGATGAACTGCTTCTTCTTGAGCGGGGCGGGCACGCCGAAGGTGTGGCTGATCACCGCCTTCTGCACCGGGTCCATCTGCGAGGGGAGGGAAGGCAGAGGGTGGATGGGTGCCACGCCACACCAGCCACCCCGGCTTGGCACCGCGACCCGCCGAGCCTCAGCACCTGCCGAGGAGCCAGCAGAGCTCGTGCCTGGTGTCCAAACTAGCCGGAGCCAGATGCCTGCTGTGCTCTCCGGAGTGGCAGAGGCCGCTGCGGGGCACAGCCTGCAGACCCCCTCCTGCCCAGCCCACTGCATTCCCCTGCATGTTCCCCCATCCCCTCTCCCCCCACCACGGACGGTGTCATGGGTGGCAAATTATCAGCTCCTGTTTGAGCTCCCAGCTGGTGCCCTTGACCTCCCAAAGCCACGGCACCTTCTGCAGAGACTTAGCGGGAGCAGAAACCACCAAACCGAGCAACCAGCCATTAACCCTCCACGTGCTCTTCATCAGGGAGCTGAAACTTCCCTGTGCAAAGCCAGAGGTGAGAGCGGAGCCTCGCGTGCCTGCCGCTCGCCCATGAGACACAGGCAGGGGCCAGGGCAGGAGGCCCAGGGGTGCCACAGCCACAGCTCACCCACAGCCCACCTGATGCCACGCGTCTGGGCTTTGCCTGTTCTAACCGAGTCACAAGGCTGACGACTCGCAGGGCTGTGGCCCTGGGCACGGAGCAGCCCCGGTTGCCCGCGATGAGCTGTGTTATTCCACGGGCCCGTCGGCAGTGGCAGCGAGGCCGAGGCAGAAGCGTGCAGGCTGATGACAGCCCCTGGCGCTTCTGTCTCTCCTCAGGGCTCGGCGTCATTCCTCAGCCCAGGCAGCAAACTTGTCCGAAAAGCCATAATTGTTTTAAACAAAATGCATTTATTAAGGGGAGGGGGGGAAAATAAGAATAACCTCTTTGTCTGAGCGTGGCTATAATCTATAATGCAAGTATTGTTCGCCTACCCTGTGGCATAGGAAGATTATCTTATCTGAGTCCCGCTGTCAGCAGAGCCCGGGGTTTTCAGGCGATCGTATTTCTCTGCAAAGCTATTTCACTGCTCAGACAGGTGCATCCGTCTTCGAGGCACATGCCTGGACAACGGAGGCATTATCAAGAGCCCAGATTCCTTTCCAGGAGTGAGCGGAATGGTAAAGGCAGGTGATTAATGAATGCCTGTTTGCTATGAAATTTTACTCACTTATCTGGCATATAAATGAAGAGGCACTCGGGGTTCAGCAGAACCCAGAGGAAGCCGCAGATGGCAAAGACACTGCTCCAGCCCTGCCGACAAACAGGCAGCGGCATCCCTGCGCCGCCTGGCTGCGGGCAGCACTGGGGCCGGCGCTTGTTTTCCAGAGAAACACGCTCCTCCTTTTCCAAGAGAAGAAAAACGGCTCCAACCTTGGCAGCAGCATCAACTGCCAGGGCCCGACTGGCAGCTCCCACGGGCTCAGCCACCCCCGAGCAGCAGGGCGGGAGCAGAGGAGGATGCAGAGGAACAGGAGACACCGACACAAGGATGCGAAAGTGGCCGGGATTGTGCTGGCCTGAAACCAAACCTGCCAGCAAAGCCGTGGGGCCGCGGTTCAGCACCAGCTCCAGGGCAACAGCGCTGAGCAGCCACAGCAAAGGGCCCCCTCATCCTCCCAGGGCATCAGGCGATGGCACCAACCTGGGCCTGTACCTCACATCCCAGCTGAGGCCGGTGCCCTGGTGCCTGTCGCCGCTCCCGGTACCCCGAAGCAAATGCAAACACCGCGTCCCGAAAAGCCTTCAGGTGCCCAGCCCCGTGGGAGCTCACCCAGGGGCTCAGCAACCCCCTGCCACGGCTGCTCTCGCCTCCACCGAGCTCACTTGGTGAGCTCACAGCATTCAGGGCCCATTGCTGGAAGCTCAGCCCAGATCCATCCAGCACATCCACAGCTTGGATGCCACCTGAGCTTACCTCCGAATAACAGCACAAACTCACCATCAGCTGCTCCCTTGGTGCTACCTCAGACACGAACAAGACCCCCCAGCTCTCCCCGGTGCCGGCGAGGGTCTGGTTCTGCCACGGTACCTACCGGCACCGCACCGGGGGCGCTGAGCCTCTTCCTGGCGGTTTCCAGCAGAACCGAGCCGATGGCAGAGGGAAGCTTTGGGCACCACGCACTTGGAGAATAAAGATCTCGCCTTTATAGCCAATTCTTATTGACTCACATTACTTTATTTATCCCTGGATGTTCCTGCCGATATAAATAGAGCTCCCCGCGCCGAGCTCCCCTCCCGCCACCGAGGTCAGAGCTGGGAATTCACAGGGACGCAGCATCAGTTGGGATTGCGTCTCCTCCGCGGGTTTGCGAGGCGCTGCCGGCTCCTGGGGGTTTGCAACAGCCCAGGAGCTGGAGAAGCGCCTTTTGGGCACGAAATTCGCCTTCTGTGTTGTGGTAGCATTGTGGGTTGGGGTTTTTTTCCCCTGTAGTTGTTGCTTTAAATGGCAGGAGAGCTCAGCTTGGGAGGGTTTCACTGGCTCTCAAGAGAAACATCTGCTGGGTTCATGAGAGCCTGGTGACCTGCTCAAGTGCAAAGGGCTCTGCTGGGCAGCTGCAAAGGGCTCCCGTGCGGCCAGGCAGTGCCGGACCCCGCACAGCATCACCAGTAGTGCCGGCAAGCAAAGGCAAACCATCCGGTTTCTGTTTAGAGCAGCTCGGACATGGCAGCACCCTCAAAAAGTGAAATATCCTCAAGGATGTCCTCTCCTCCCCCTCCCAGGTGACCCCGAGGCTCAGCTGCCAGGTGGAGTCTCTGCCCTGGCATCGTGGGCAGAGGAACGAGGAGCTGCCGGCCCAGTTCTAGCCCTCGCACGCCCGGCCTCAGCCGCCGCCAGCACAAACACCTCCCGCAGTAGATGCTCAATCCTGGCTTCGCTCAGCCAACCCCACACACCGGGCTCGGGTCTGAGCTGGGAGCGGTTAATCCAGGGTGCCCACAGAGCCGGGTCGGCCTCCCCCAGCCTCTCCATCCCCAGGGCAGGAGGGTCCCCGCCCAGCGCAGGCTCAGAGCCACACGCCCAGCGCCTCGGGGCTCTGCGGCTCCACCAAGTGCAAGGGATTGGATTTCCAAATTATTGTTATTATTATTTTTCTAAAGCAGCACAACCCTGGCGAGCACGTGCCGCGGCCGGGGCAGGCGGGAGCCGAGCAGAACAAACAACAGGGTCTGGTTCAAGTTAGCTCCTGACTCCAGCGACTAAATAAAGGAGCCCAGACAAAGAGCAGCAACACTAATGGCATCGAAAACCCTCCTCTCCCGTGTTTCTGCTTGTTAGCACAGGGGAGAGACAGGCTAGAGCTGGGATTTCAAAAGAGCTTAGAGGAGTTAGACGCCTGAATCCCACTCAACAGCAACAGGAATCCTGGACTTAATTCCTACGGCCGCCTTTGAAGATCTCGGCGATAATTTGCACCTTCCGAGCACGTTTAATCTCAAAGCCACTTACAAAAGGCCAGCGGGTGAGCTCAGGAAAGTCCCGTTTCCAGGCTCACGAGGGAAAAAAACCCATTTACCAAGCCCAGAAATGTCAGCCCTGCCTCTGCGGGGGGAGAGGGGGCAGCAGCCCCGGTGCTGCTCCCACCACCCCTCGACACAGCACGACCTGCTCCTCGGGAGCCACCGCCCAGGGGAATCCACCAGGGCAGAGACCTGGAGCACAGCAGGAGAGGAGCTCCTGGAGCGGATCCATCCCTCCCATCGGCACCAGGAGGAGCCTGGGTGGACCCAGACCCCAACTGGGCTGAGACCAGCCTGGGGAGAGCGCCTTGGAACTGGGAAAACACCGTTTCACACCCAAGGCGCTGTCCCTGGTCTTTGGGCACATCCATGTCAGTTTAGCCACGTAACAGAACATCTCTAGAGACGCGTTGAGTGGCACAACCTGAGCGCTCGGTTTGATGGCTCAGGGCTGGAGACCTTGAGCCCAACGGGGCGGTGGGAGCGGCCCCGCAGCGCCCAGGCTCACCCAGCACCCGCAGCCGTGCAGCACCAGCCACGTTCCCTGTAGCTTTATGCACCTTCTCACTCTTTCTTTCCTTTTCTTTATTTATTTTTCGACTAATGAACTGCTCTCCAGAGCTACTTTATTACTATTGATTCCAGGAGCAAAATCCAATTGATCTTGGTTGAAATGAACCATCTTTTTAATTCTAGGACATAAGGGCGATGGCTGGGCAGGAACTGCTCCGAGCTAAGGGCAGGGCAGGCACGTTGCACCAGTATCCAGCAGCCAAAGACTGCGGTAATTAAGCCAGTGATTATCTGGCAGGGTTCAAGGAGCGGTGCCAGGCAGAAGAGGGACTGTGGCAGGGGAGGAGGGGCCTGGCAGCCGATGCCCACCCACCCCCAGGGACTCACCGTGTTGAAGTTGGGGAAGAGGTTGAGCGGTGATGTCCCGTTGAGCCTGAAGGTCAGAAAGTGCTTGATGTCCAAGGGCGGATGAAGGGGACGGCCGGGGATAGGCAACGACGCTAAGAGGGGGCTGCTGTGTCCGGAGGGACCTGGGTGGGCAGAGGGGAAAGAGCAGCGTTAGTGACGGTGGCCCCCGCTCGCCCCGGGGGGACGCGGCGTGAGGGGACACGAAGCACGGGGTTGTCTGCTGTGGGCTCTGGACATTCCTCAGCGAAAGGTCCCAGCCCAGGGTGGCCCCAGGGACCTCTCTGCCTTTTGGGCTCAAAACCAACATCCAGGCTCAAAGCTGGGCAAGATGAGGACCCCGGCCGGGAGCAGGTGGGTGCTGCTCTCCCCACCGAGCTTTGCTTCGTGCTCTCCCCCCGACCCTCCGCCGGCGGAAACCAGCCCGGTACAGGAGCCGAGAAACAAATCTGAAATTCAAAGTTTGGAAGATTTTCTGAATTTGAGCAGCGAGCGCGGGCCCCGCGGGCAGCAACGACCTCTTTCTGGGAGAGCGCACACGGGCGGCTCTGCAGCGGCACCGGAGCCGTCCCCGAGCCAGGCCTGACTCCAGGGAAAAATTACATTTTGCTTCATCAGGCGTGCATTGATCGAGTTAATTCCAGAGTCGCCCAGAAGGGAAATCTGTGAAACTGTTTAAAAATAAATAAATAAAAACGTAGCAACAGCGAGGAGGGAGGGAGCAAAAGCAAGCAGAAATGGGTGAGCGATGCATAATTAACCTTCTGAGGCATGAAACAGTATTTCTGCATCAAATCATCTGAGACGGCAGCGCCGGCGCCTGGGGAGCTGCCCCTGGGGAACCCCCCCCAGCCCCTACATGGAGCCACGACCCTGTGGAGAGCGGCAACAAAGCATCGGGGCTGGACAGCAAGAGGGTCTGCTTGGCTTTGTCGGTGAGCTTTGCACTGACAGCTCTGGCCTTAAAAGAATACAGATATATTACATTCAGCACCGGGAGGAACAAGAGGGCAGGCGAACACCTCCTCCCCCATCTCCAGTAACCAAATAAAGGGGTTCGCGGCTCAGCTGGTGTCGCTACACCAGCAAAACCCTCCTGCTGCTGCCCAGCCCCACAGCCGAGGGGGTCACTCCTGGGGAGCAGCTCCAGCTCCGGACGAGTGCGCAGCCCAGGGGTGCTGGGGGACACGGGCTCCCAGCACACCCAGGATGCGATATGCCAAGCTGCTCTGGCACATCCTTGAGCCCAGGTTTGGATTTCTGGGTTGGGTTTGCAGCCCAGGGGTAAAACGAGCCATTAGGAGAGCCCAGAAACACCAGCCCGGACCTTGTGGAGCAGCCAAGACTTTTTCCCCCTGGTTCTGTCAGGGACAAGGTCCCCACAAGCAGGACAAGGGCTGAAAGCCTCCAGCAGGACCACCATGGTCCGGGCACCCTGCGGGGAGCGGCCACACACTGGCAAAAGGAGGAAACCCAGCGCCCGCCGCGGAAGGGACGAGGGGGCCAGTGCGGCTCGCCGTGCCCGGGCTACTGAGGGGAGCCAGGGCAGCAGCCACGCGGCACCAGGGCAAAGCCACCGTCAGCTTCGGTTCACCTGAACCTCAGAGGGTCCCAAAAGCACAAGCGCCACGTGCAGGGTGAGGGCAGACAAGGCACAGCCGCAGCCCCGGTGAGGAGCCAGCCGCCCTGGCACGCCGGGGCAGGGGGCACCCGCACGATGCTCTTGGGGCACCTTCCCAAGGTTACGGGGCCGCGTCACTGCGGCTCCTGCCTTACCTTTGCTGCAGGGCAGATTCCGGCAGCAGCTGCAGGCTGTATTTTTAGGTATTAATTAGATGCTCAATTAAGGGGATTTGCTCTGAGAAGAGTGGCAGGGCCCCCAGGTCTGTATAGAATGACACGACCTTACCCAAGGTGACGGGCACAGCCACGGGCAGGGTGAGCCTTGCTGTGAATGGCATCCCCAGATGCTCGCTCTGCAGCTCCGCAGCGGGGCAGCCTCTGCCACTGCCCTGATTTTGTCTCTGCCCCAATTCTGGCAGAGGAGCCCCCACCTCTGCCACCAGCACGGCTGCTCCATGAGGCTCCTGCCGGGCGACAGGGCATGCTCAGGGCTCCTCCAGCATTTTGAAGGGCTGGCCCATGGAGCCCTGTGTTCCATGCCCAGGGGGTCCCGTCACCCCTCATCTCCACAGGGAAGGTGCACGACCATTCCTAACCAGCACCCAGGCTGGGCTGAGTGACGCCAGCCCGGAGCCATCAGCTCAGCCCCTTCCCAGCCCAGCTCCTGTTCTCCAGGACAGAACCCTCAGAGGGGTCCCATGGAATTTAAGGACGTGTTTCAGTCCTTCATTTATCCAGGACCCCCAGGACCGTGCCTGGCCACCGTCCCCAGCCTGCCCCCACCACCGCTCGCGTATCTGCAGTGGGTTTCCTCCCAGCCCCCCGCGAGGCGGATCGGAGCCAGCGCCGTGCTCTGACACCGCGTGTGTGTGAACCTCCGAGAAACGCCTCTGAAAGCGGCAGGGACAACGCTGAGGGTTTTCGTACCGACACAAAGAGCTGCCAAGGACCCATCTCGGCAGACGCCGGCTGCCTCGCGAGAGCATCTGGCGCAGAGTCTGCTCAGGCCAGATGGAGACGGGAGCTGTTTGCTCACACAGAAGCGGCCTGGCTCCCACCCATTGGTAGGTGTTCTCAGCAAATTTTGGTGGTGTCTCAAATTCCTTACCCCGGGCTTTAAAGCTTTTGTTTCTGGCCAGGCATTGGCTGAATTCGCTCCAGCTCTTCCCAGGAGACTCGCTGGAAAACCTGTGAGCGCTCCTTGATGCCAAAGGCTGCTGGCGAGAGAAGAGGAGCAGCACCCGGTGACAACGCTGGACCATGACGGCACACTGTGAGCACCACCCTGCTAAACCCTCCCCTTTCAAGCTTTCGACAGCTGCAGCCCCTCCACACACACAGCCTGGACAGAGAACGCCCGCAGCAAAGCCCGGCTTGCAGGATGGGCACGGCGAGAACCACGGATCCCAACCAGGGGATGCTGCTGAGCGAGCAGCCTGCACCCAGACACACTTCCCATCAAACCAGCGTCTCCATCTGATGGATCAGCTGAAGGACGCGGACTCTGGGCCACCAGCAGTCTCCTGCCACTAGCCCAAGCACAGACATCCCAGCACAGGGCACCGTGCGCCCATGGGACACAGCTGGAGCCAGGGGGGCTCCGTGAGCCGGGGCTGAGGAAGGTCCCTCAGCCAAGGGTTGCTCCAGAGCAGGGGGATCAGCAACCCCAAACCCCCCTCTGGCCCTTCCACGTCGCTGTGGCACAAGCCCCAGCTAGAGGCAACTGCACAGCACCCACAGGGACCATCAGCGTTATGGACACTGGGGTCAAATCCTGCCAGACACGGACCCTGCATCTGCGGGAAAGTTTCAACTTACCCCAGAAGGATCGGAGCCGAATCCCACAGCAGGACCCGGCCCTCAGCGTTATACTGACGCGATGCTCCGGGCTGCCGCGCTGGCTTTATCACAGGGTAAAATCAGTCACAAGGGTCTGCTCACCCACCCCGACGCAACTGAGGAAAACATCTCTCCGAGTTAAAACCAGAGAAGCCCCGTAACACCCAGACACGCCACTGCCCAGCCCGACCACCATCCTCCCACCCACCGAGCCTGGGTGGCAGCAGAGCCTGAGCCCCTCCTGCCACCGGCACCCAGCAGCTTTGGGGTGAAGGGGGTTTAAAGGGAAAAGCACAAGCTCAAGAACTCGGGTTTGTCCCAAAAGCAGAGTCAAAAGCCTCTTTCCATGTTTGCGTGAGAGCTGGAAGGGCAGAGGGACCCTGGGAATGTGGTGAGGGTTTGAAAAGACCAGGAATTCTTAATAATTTTTGGACCCCTGTTCATAATTTATTCTGTCATTGCAAAAAAAAAAACAAAAAACAAAAAACGTCCTTTTAGCTCTCTCTGTACTTCAGACACTAGGAAAGTTAAGATAGACCCTTTTTAATATATATATTTATATATATATTTGTATATATATGTACACATACACATATGTACACAGCGATGCATTCCAAAGTTACTATTTCCTGGGTGATTGCAGCGTCCTTCTCTCAATCTCTTGCTCTTGAAATGATCACGACTTGATGCCGCTGCTAAAAATACGTCGTGGTGTGTGCAAGGAATACCAACGAGGCACCGCCAGGCATTTTGGGCCGGCCACAGAGCGGGGAAGACGCTGCCTCTGCCGTGTTCATTCTCGAGGCTCCGAAACAACAAAAAAATATCAGATATTTTTGCAGAGTATTAAGTAAAAGCTGCCGGGTATCATCGTGCAGAGGCAACGTGACATTTGAGCTCAGGAAAAGCTTTGCCTTCATCTCCCCAAAACAAAATAGCGACAAACCCTCGGGGAAAAACATCGTCGCAATTTGGGATTGCGGGTGGCCCCGAGATTTTGAATCCCGGCCAATTCAGACGGACGTTTGGGGGATGCACGGGGGTGGTCGCGGGACCGGAACGGTTTTGTGAAGGATCCCGTCTCCTCTTCCCAGCACAGAGCAGGTCAACACCCACCAGCGGCCGCCTGGCCCCAGAGGTGACCAGAGATGGGGCCGATCTGGCGCTCGGGGCTGCCGCAAGGATCCGGCTCCCCGCCCGCGGGGCGCAGCTGCCGCCGGCCACCGCTCACTTCACCTGCGCCACGATGAAGCCGGAGTCCCTCATGCTCTCGTAGTACTCGATGGCCAAGGCGAAGTCAAACTCGTTGATGGCCGGTCCGTCGATGGCGATCTTCATGAGGTCAGAGAGCCCCTCGTCCTTCGCGCGGCGCCACCGGCCGCGCTTCAGCAGCTCCCGGCCCCGGCTGATCTTCTTGGAAAGGACCGAGCCCAGGGGCAAGGCCAGAGCGATGGCCGCGAGGACGGCGAAGTCCGGGAAGAGCTCGTGCATCTCGGAGTTGCTGTAGACCAGCTTGACGCAGAGGTCCTTGAAGGAGAGCTGGCTGAGGCTGAAGACGATGCGCTTGAAGAGGGGGAAGTCGCTCAGCGCCCGCTCGCTCACCACCACCCGCGAGTACGCCTGCAGGAGGAAGTTCAGCTCGCTGACTCCGTAGCTGCCAATGTCCTCCAGAGACTGCGGGTAGCACTTGGGGTTGAAGATGGCCGAGAAGGAGCTGACGGCCTCCAGGACGCTGCTGGGGAACCTGTCCAGCAGGTTGCCCCGCACGCTCTCCAGGTAGCTCTCCTTCAGGCGCTCGAAGTGCTTCAGGTGCACCTTGGAGCAGTTGGCCAGCTCCACCCCCTTGTAGTAGAGGCGGCTCTCGCCCTCCCGGTCCTCCCGCGGGTGCTCGTTCATCTCGCTGAGGAAGTCCTGGAGGTTCTGGCCGCTGGCGCTCTTCTGGGCCTGCAGAGTGGTGGCCGTGGTGGAGACGATGGGCTTCAGGATGGAGAGGTCAAAGTCCTCGATCTGGAAGAAGCGGCTGAGCTTCTGGAAGATGGGGAGGACATCCAGGAGGATCTTGGTGAAGGCCACAAACTGGAACTTCTTGAGCTCTTCGCAGAGGCCGTGGGCCACGGGCGACCGCTCCGCCTCGCTCTCCAGCAGCAGCACCAGCGTGGGCCACGAGGAATCGATGGCTTCCACAGCTGGGAAAATAGAAGTCCAGTGGATGGCTTTGGGGCTCCCGAGGTCTATCTCACAGAGGTCCAGGACACTCTGCAGCTCCTGCAGGCCGTTGCTGTCCCCCCTGAAGCTGGAGTAGAGCCTGTACACGGCATCCACGGTGGTCTCGTACTTCTGGAGGTACTCGATGCTGCCGATGCTGTCGGCCGGCAGCAGGGAGCTCCCGTGGGACAGGCAGTGCATCTCCGTGAGGAGCGGGCAGAGGGAGGTCAGCGCCGTCCCCACCCCGCTCAGCCGCTCGGCCACCAGCGAGGCGCTGTCGGCGCTGAGCCAGGTGATCTTCATGGTGGGGATGCCGAAGGAGCGCATCACCTCGCCCACCTTGCCCGCCACCGTGGAGGCCTCCCCGGCGGGCAGCTCGAAGCTCCCCAGGAAGGTGGCCGAGGTCTGCCCGTTGCAGGGGGACACGGTGGTGGTGAACATGGCGAGGCTGCGGTGCTCCAGGACGTCCACCGTCTCGTCCACCACCAGCCCAACGAACGGCGAGGCTTTGATCCTGTGCCTGTCCTCGTTGTGCAGGACTCGGGCGATCGCTGCCTGAGCCCGGGACGGGAGCAGCGCAGGGCAGGGGAGGGAAAGAGAAACACAAATGAACTTCAGGAGCAGGAGCAGATGCCTGGCACCCGCGCAGAGCGACGGCGGGGCTCCCGCTCCCGCCACTCCCCAGCAGCGACGCAAGGTCCCGAGTCAGAGGGAAGCCCTCCAGCAAACGCAGGTTCCTACACAAGCTGGAAATCACTTTGTTTTTCCTGCTGTACCATCTCCTCCCACTGCCGGCTCTCAGCCCGAGCACCGAGCGGAGCTGCAGAGAGCTGGGGGGTCCCTGCCCTGAGCTGGGGGCTGGAGCCCCAGAGCTTCAGCAGGACCAGACACGGCCGGGGCAGCACCGAGGCGCAGGCCCCCAGGCTCCCGAGACCTTGCCTGTGCCAGGAGCTGGGTGAGGCATCGACAACCCAACGCCTTGGCTCAAACTTCAGCCGTTACCTTCGTGCTCTGCAAGCCCAGCACAGGCGAGAGCAGCAGCAAGACTCTGCTGCATCTTTTCCTTCTTTACTCACTTTTCCCCATTTTAACGCCTCGGTTTGAAGGGAAAACTTTCCCGGCATGTGAACGCCACGAGGAGCGCTTCGGGCTGAGGAATCTAATTAGTGGGTTTAGTCTATCTGCAGCAAAATAAGGGTCTTTGGAGATCGCAAAAGCCTGGCAAGTGGCCAAGACTCACTAAAAATATAATTTGATTTTAACAGGCATGGAGCATTTGTGAAATTTAAAAAAAATCCTTCCTAAACTCTCTGGCCACTTGATCCTTCTGATCACTCAGTTCAGGGCAGAAGAGGAAAATCCCACAGTGCTCGTGTGTTAATTGAGCTCTGGAGCTTTCCTGGCTGGCTCAGATGGGAGGGTGCTCCGGCTCTCCCTGTGTGTCTGGAAGCTCATGTGTGACCACAAGCCCCAGGCGCCCTCGGTGGAGCCCACCCACCACCTCCCCCCGGTTTGCCAAGTCAGGGAATGGCACCTACAGAGGGTCCCATCGATGTTTAGTGTGGACAAACCCTCAGTCTCCACTAGAAACCCTGGAGAACAGGAGCATCACCTGGATGCCCCGTGGGACTAGAGCAGCTGGTTGTGTGGACCAAGCTGGCGGTTCCACGCACATCCCAGACGTGCCCTGGCCTCACAGGGCGCGTTTACCCATCCAAGGATGAGGATGGAGACCTCCCATCAACACTGTCCCTGGGCTCACATCGCCAGGAGGATCCAGCGATCCCCACCACAGGTGACTCTGGCAGAGCACACGCTTCCCCCCTGTGCTTCGCTGTGGCCCGAGGGGTGGGAGCTTGTGCTTAAGGCTCCCGGTCACATGTGCAACACCCAAACCAAAGCCAAGCAGGAGCTGTCAGTGCTCGACGGGGCACTGGGCAGCACAGAGCTCCCCGGTCAGTGCGGGCACCCAACCGCTCCGCTGAATGCGGTGGGTGCAGGTACTGCCTGACCTCGAGTGGCCCCGGACACGAGTGCAGAGCCCCCAGCCCCATGGACCCACCTGCATCTCCCTGATGCTGCTGGGCTGGTAGAACTCGCTGTGCTCGGAGGCCAGCAGCGCCTGGCACAGGTTGAACTTCTGGAAGTCAAGCAAAGAGGAGCACTTCTCATCCGGGATCTCCTCCTTCGCCATCCAGTAGACGGTGGTGAGGACGGCCACCTTCGCCGGGTTCACCTCCACCTTGATGACCGAGCGCAGCTCCGGGCGGCCGTGGACACGGGTCTCGAAAGCCAGCTGCTCCCGGTTCACCGCCAGCGCCTGCCGGTGCGCGCCGGACGTGACGTGCCGCAGCAGGGCATGGCGCTGGAAGTTGTCCGTGCCCACGGTAAAGGCGTTCTCCGCTTTACCGTGCTTGTTCTTCACCAGCGCCTGCCGACACTCTATGCAAAACATGAGTTTCCTCTCATAGTCAAACTCCAGCCAGGTAAATTCTTCCTTCCAGTGCTCATTGAAATAGCGCTTACACTTTTTATTGGAATTGGAAGTTTCCCCAGCTGGCTTTTTCCCTGGAGGCACCATATTGCTGTGGCTGGGAAATCAAACACTACGGTTGTACCGAAACGTGCCTTGGAGGAGCAGCCTCTACATTTAATTTAGTAAGAAGGTCTATTACAACTCTCCTGGTCCGACTGGAGATGAAAGAGACACAAGGGAAAGGGATTAGGGCCCTGCAAAGCTCAGCCTGCGCTCATCGTTTGTTCTTGGCTGCTAACGAAGAGCTGTGGTGGCACCGCACGGGGAGATCCCTCCGAGCACCTCACTGGTGTCACGAGCAGCTCTTGGTGTCAGTGGTGGCACTGGCACACGCACAGATCTCTTCCTAACCACAGGGACACCCAGACCACGTCCCATCAGACCAGATCGTCAGGCGCTGGGAAGCTGTGGAAGGGTCAAAGCTGGCTTTGGACCAAACATCTGAAAGTGACGTTCAGCCCCAGCAGGAGCAGCATCCGCTGCCAGAGACCTGGAGCTGGACGAGGGTGACCTGGGGGCCAGCTCAGAGACACGTGCTCTCGTGCACACACGTGTTCTCATTCCTGCCTTGCTTATGTTTATCCCAGGAAACTGTCAAAGCCATGTCCCATGGCAGCCAGACTGTGCCCCAGCCCTGCGTCCCTTCCAGGATGCACAGGACCCTCTCCAGCCAGGGCTCCCCGGAGCCTGAGGCTGCCAAGCACTTACACGTGAATTTAAACCAGGCACCTGAACTATCTAAGCATCCACTTCACTCCCTCCCTGCACTTAAGCCCCACTCAGCCCAGTCCTCACATTCTTCCACCGACTGGACTGAAAAACCAACCTGAGCTTTGATAAAGGCAGTGGGAGAGCGAGGAGGAGGGACCCAGAGCAGGGTGGGGAAGGGAGGAACCAAAACGCAGAGGGAAAAGGAAAGAAAACGACCGTTCAGCAGCAGCACGAGCCAGGGAATGGTCACTTGGTGAGGAACCCACTAGGAACTTGAGGCTTTTCTAAAGAACAAACCCCCAAGCCCCATAGCCATTGCTACAGCACTCAGGAAAAAGCAGGAAGCCTCATGATTTGGAGCCACAGCCCGAGAAAGCAGCGAGGAACCCCAGGACACGGCCCTGCCAGGAATTTTCCTCCTGCCCAAAGGGGAGCACAAAGCTCCCAGGGCTCGCAGCGGGTGCTTGGATTCCCTCTGCGCCTTGCTCTCAGCCTCTTTATCCCAGTTTGGTTTGGTTCCCAGAGCCAGGTCTTCCGCTTGGTCTCACACCACGAGCACCTCGGGAACAATTTCCATAGCAGGGTTCCCCAGGCTGGCCCGAGCCGCAGCCGCTGGGCACCAGCCAGAGCAGCGTCCCTTCGGAAGCACGTTAGTTAGGAAACTGCGACAGACTCGCTGCGTGAGAGCCAGAGCCCAGACCCGTCTTGCTGAACGTCTCCTCTGCAGTTGCCAGCACCGATCAGACGTTCCCCGGGGACAAAGGCTCTGCCAGGGCTGGGATGGCACCGGTGCCCCTGCCGTGCCCCCGCAGCCCCCAGCAAGAGGAGGTGCCTGTGCCGCACAGACGGCTCTGCCAACTTCACTGGCCTCGCTCATGGTTCACGTGCCCAGCCTGTCCCAGATCTGCTGCCCCAATCCTGGCACCGGGCAGGTGTCGAGCTCAGCGTGCCCTGGCTGCAAGCGGGAAGGTGCAAACCCAGCCCCGGGGGTGGTTTCCTCAGCTCCCTCCCTGTCACTGACCCCTCGTGCCCCCAAACCCGTCCCCACACGCCCGGCTCCCATCACTCGCTCCAGCCAAAACCGCTACCTTGGAAAGAAAGACAAAAAAAAAAGCAGGCGGCAATTAGTGCCTGGGGTGCGCGGGGCTGGGGGAGCTCAGGATGGAGCTGAGCACCACGGCGCTGGGTCCTGCACGTCGCACAGCGCCTGCAGAGTGCTGGTACCAGCCCCCCGCACATCCCTGCTCAGGACCCAGCCGCGGGCGGGCAGCGCGGGTGATGCTGCGGCACCCACCAGCCTGCGCCGGGGCGGGAGCAGCATCAGTGGGGAAGTTTGGGCAGGACTGACCGGCCAGAGGACGAGCCGCTGCTCTGACCCTCGTGCCCCGGGGGCACCGGCCCTGGCTGCCGGCCACTGTCTGCCCGCCTGGCGAGGGGGAGCAGAGCAACGCGCGACCCCAGCCCTGCGTGCCCGCCCCGCTCGCCCGCCCTCCCCCTACATACGTACCATGCACAGGTTGCCATAAGCTTTGGGGTGAGGGGGCTTGGAAACTTCCCCAGTTGTGGTTTTTAAATAAGAAAAAGAATAATACTCCTAATTTAAAAAAAAAAACCCCAAACCAGCCAAACAATGCAAAGCCGGGAAAAATCAGAATGTCAACCCCAGGAGCTCGGCAGGAGCGGGAGCAGCAGCGCGGCCCCGGCAGCCCCGCTCAGCACACGGGGCGGCCGCCCCACCGGTGCTGCCACGGCCCCAGCGCGGCGGCTGCGGGAACAAAGCCTGCGGCTGCCACCGCTCACGGGAGCATGGGAGCAGCCATCTTGCTGCGAGGACTGTCTGGCTCCAGCGATGCTCCCGGCAGCCAACGGCGGCAGTGGCCACTAGCGGTGGCCAGGAACGGGGAAGGCCGCGTGGCCGTGGCCACCGGGACGGCGGCGATGGTGGACGCGGTGATGGACGATGGGCTCCAGCCCCTGGGGAAGGGGAGCACGCGGAGCTGAGCCCTGGGCACGGTGCAGCCTCCCCTGCCAGGACACCCTCTCCCAGGACGCGTGGAGGGCAAAGGCGATGGGCATGGGGTGCCCAGGGGCATGGGGTGCCCAGCTCATGGCCCCACAGAAACCCCCCGCCCAGGTCCTTCAGCCAAGGGTTGCATCAGGACAAGGTGCAAAAGCATTTACATCCAGACAGGACATCTCGCGCGGAGCCAAGACCCGAGTGCCCTGCGAGCAGTGGGCGAAGCAGTTTCTTCAGCCCTGCCCAAGGCATCGAGCTGCTGCAAACCCCAGGTCTGAGCTGCCCAGAGAACACGGCGGCGGGACCCAGACCGAGCTCCTGCTCGAGCCTCATTTAACTGTGCGTCTGGTCCACGACTGCGAGACTGGTGCAGGAACTGGCACCTGCGCCTGGCACCCACCCCTCGCGCTGGGGCTTCCAAATGAACACGAGGGCTCCACTAACACCAAGTCCCCTTCCTCTAGCAGTAAATAGAGGTGAAACTTAGATGCGCTCAGTTTAGGATTTTACACCAACTTTGCTTTCCCCCAAACACGGCTCCTGAGGACACCGAGATCCCAAAGAGCATCAATGTCCCGTGGGGATCCCCCACCCAATGCTCAGCCTGGACGTGGTGCTGGGCGCTGGACGATGCTCTTGGCCCCGACTCCACCTACGCCTGGTGCAGAGTCAGGTCCTGACAAGGGCAGTGGCCCCTCGGTATGTGCCTGGATTAGGGGCTGCTTTGTACCTGGCTCGGGCTGGCTCCGCACCAGGGAGGGGACGCAGCCCCCACCGAATTCCTCTCTTCAGGCTCCTCCACATGTCCCGGGGCAAGAGGCTCTTCCTGCTCCCGGGACATTCCACCCCAGCCCGGGGTTAATGCTCACCGGAGCTGGGTGAAACCAGAGAGGGGCTCCCGGGGGGTGAAAAAATGCACTATTTATTCTTGTGCTAATGCAAGCGAGAAAAGAGGAATTAGCCTTTTTAATCAGTTTTCAGGCAGGAGGTTTCTGCATCCTGGGCTCGAAGCATCCCCAGCAGGATTGCAAAGGTCAGCCCCTGCCCTGTCTGCCTCTGCCTGGGCTCCTGCAGCCAGGGAGGGCTACAAGAAACACCTGAAACACCTCACATGAAACAGTCTCTTAACTGTCTTTCCTTTTTTCTTTCCTTATCCTCCCTAAATTAACGTTTCTGCTGGAAGCCTCCGGCTTTACCGTGGCTTTGGGGCAGCGTTTGCAGCCCATCCCTGACCCTCAGGAGCAGCCCTGCCCCGCGTCGCTGCAGGACGGCGGACGGGCAGACGTCCTTCCTGAAGACACTGAACTGGAAATATTCCTGTGTGCTCCTGAGCAGCAGCAGCCTCGGTTCGATTCGATCGCTGCTATTTTTCTCCCCCGCGAGCTCGGCCGGCAGGTGCCCCGTCTGCACCAGCACATTAATCATCAGCGTGGCACGAGGGCAGCCGCTGCCCACTGCATGAGCCACACTTTCCACTTGAGCCCGGCGCCTTCGACGGTCAAACCAAACCCGAGGATGCCGAAGGGCCAGACCCCGGCACCCTCTGCCCCTGCTTCAGCCCCTCCTCAGGGGCTGCGTTTCCCCTGTGGGGTCTCATTGCATCCATAAGAAGCTGAGCAGAAGAGACTGAAACCCCCGACGTGCTGCCCCGAAAGAGCTGATCCCTCAGCCCAGCTCTATTTGTGAGATTTTGTTTTCCTTCTCTGCGTTAAGATCCTTAAGCCAGGCTTGGTCCCTGGGGAAGGACTCGCGCTTTTCCAGCAGGACGAGGAGCTGCTGGTGCTCCCGAAGCTGCTCAGCCCGGGGACCCCCAACCCCTCACAGCTCCACCACCTCCACCAGCCGCCCCCTCCCCGTCCATCTCATGGGGACGGGCTGGGCTGCAGTGTCAGCTCTGCACGGGGAGGGTTCTGGTGGGGAAAGGCACACGCTGCCCTGCTGGGCCCCGCGCCCCCTCTGCAACCAAAGCACCATCTGTGATGGGCCCCAAAACAAACCAGGACATGGGAAGAGCAGGGGTGCACACGGGGGGATGCTCAGGAGCCTTCCCAGCCCCGCCGCGCTCTGCCCCCCGCTGCCACCGCAGCAGCCCTGGCACCCAAAGGTGGTGCCAGTTCCATTTAACCTCCGCGGTGCGTGGCGGGACAGGCGCGCTGCGAGGAGCCGCTGTCTGGGTGGGACGAGCTGTCCCTCTGCAAGGAAAGCAGCGCTCGATGCCATGTCAGCTCCAACAAACCCAAAATTCTCTTGCAGCCGCCCTGGGCTGCCGCCTGGAGAGACAGAACTGGCTCCTCCGGCAGGATCTGATGCTGCAGGGTCACGGGGAGGAGCAGGTGCCCTGGCACAGGGAAGGGGATGGAGCACAGGCTGGGGACCCCAATACTCTCCCCGTGTCCCAGCTCTGCTGCACATCCCCAGGGTGCTTGAGCGATTGTTCCTCATGTGCCCGGGGAGCCCTCCCAGCACCGCTGCAGGCACAGGGGCTTGGGCAGCTCAGGTCCTTGCGGAGGGGCCTGGGCGGGCAGGGGGCTGTGGGGAGGGGACCGTGGGGGGCTGCTGGAGAAGGAATCCCCCCCCCAGCTCCTGACACAGGGACCCCGAACCCCTCCAGCACCACCAGCTCGCGCCTCCCTCCCCTGCACAGCCTTGTCACAACCTTTTGCTGCATGACTTGAGCTGGCAGGGAACAAGCCTTGAAATAAACTCAGATGACATCCCAGGAAACTCGCGGGCATGGCCACAAACCGGATTATTGGTCGGAGCCATGGGAGGGGGGGCAGTGCTCATTTCTCCCCCAGCAGCAACCCCGGCTCCCAGCTAACGCTCCTCCGATCAGAGATGGGGCTGCTCTGCTCCACGACGCGGCAGCCAAGAAGGGCGAAGGCTTTTTGTTGAGCAGCAGAGTCAAGGTTATCTCGCACCCTGGGCTCTCTCCCAGTTGATGCACCTGGTCCTGAGAAGGCAGCTCGGCTGCGTCCAGCCCCGGGAGCCGTACGGAGCAGTGACCCTGCACACCTCATACAATAAACCATTTCTGAAGAGCAAAACTGGCCGCAGCCTTTGTTCTATCAAGCCACTTTTCTCTCCCGTGTCCACCAGCAGCAAGTCCACCTTCCCTTGGATTCTAATTCCCAGCTTTCCCCCCTCGTGTCATCCGAAAACGAGCATTTAGCAGAGCCTCCCTTCGCAGAGCCCCTGTCCAGCCCCAGCCAGCTCCGTGCCCCCACTTCGCAGCTCAGCCCAGCCAAGACCTCGCTGATCCCTGCAACAGGGACCGAGGAGCTCAGGAAGGAGCTGGGCTAATTCTGACCCGGGGAGGCAGCGAGCATCGAACATCAACCCAGCCTCTGCTCCCCAAAGCCCTCCCCAGCATCACCTTCTCCTCTGGGGTAGGGGGAAACGACAAGGTCCTTCCAAAATACAGAGAGCTCAGAGGAGACCGGAGCCCTGGATTAGTTCAGCCTTTATTCTGGGCATCGTTTAAACCATAAAAATTACAGCCGAGTCCAATTCATTATGGCCAGGGAGCGACTGACAGAAATGAAAAGGAAAAAAGATCCTTGCTCGTCTCTCACCATCCCAGTGAAATAACCAATTTGGAACAAATTAAGGGGCTCCCATCTCCACCAGCCTCTGCAATTGCCTCTAAGCTAATGCCCATTTTTCACAGCGCGGCGTTTCCTCCATTACCCGTGAAAATGGACGATTTCTATTTCGGGAGCACCTGAAGGCAGGTGCCTCCTCACCCAGCCGGGGCTGGGCTGCTCCTTCCCAGGGCACCGAACCCCCGAGAGCGGAGAAGAGCCCTGAGGAGAGGTGGGCTCAGGGGGGATAAGTGACACCCATCAGGCCGGTGGCAGAGCCAGGCTCCGGGCTGGTCACATCCCGTCATCCCAGAGGTGCCGGAGCGGTGCCAGAGCTCTGCCCAACACAGACCACCATGGTGAGGTCCAAACCACCGCGTGTGGTGGTGCCACCACCAGCCCCAAGGGCCCCCAACCGCCGGGGCTTCGGCCAGTCCCTGCCAGCTCAGCTCGGGCGGGTGAAGGAGAATCATCCCTCTTACAGGGGGTCCAACACAGACTTCAGGGGTGCAAGTCCTGGAGGGCCAAGACGACTTTCAAATGCCAATCCATTTAAATAACCCCCCCTCTAGGTTTCATAAAGGTCAAATCCTTTTGCTCCCCCTGCCCGCTATCTGCTCACGACTCTATTTTTCCGGGAGCCCTGAGCGCAGCGCCCGTCACGCTGGCACGGACAGCTGCCCGAGCGCGTGCGTAACTCCGCACCGCGGCTGCCCTGGGGCCAGGCTGGTCATACTCAGCATTTGGAAGATGACACACATCTGTCATTATTTTTTAATTAGATTTTTATTTCCTACCGCTAGTATTTCATTGTAATTTCCGCCACTCCCACCCAGGCCGTGCTAATAAAATCACTTCGGAGGAGAGTGGGAAGAGGCAGCCTGCTCCTCCTGACACCCCGCTCGGGAAAGGGAAGAAAAAGCAATCTGTTCAATGCCCAGCCCCTGCAGTCATTACGAGCTCAGGGACACCAGGCGGGTGCTGGAATGGACCATCAAAGCTCCGGTGCCGGCGGCGTGGCCGCCAGCAGCCTGCTGGGAGCATCGGCACTGCGGAAACTTCAAAAAACTTCTCGTTTGCTCAAAATACCTGTTAGCAACTCCTCGCGCCAGCAAGGTGAGGTAGAGCTAGAAAGGGTCTAAAAAAATTCGTGAATTATGTCCTCAGCTTGACGCTGGAAACGCAGCGATGTTTTCTAGCCCACATCATACAGGAGGTCAAGATTAGATGACAGCTTGGTCTAAAAATACTCTGAAGAGGAGGCTGAGGCTGTCGGAGGAGCTCAGAGCCCCCAGTGCCCTGGGTCGTGGTCAAAACCAGGGACAGATGTATCTTCCCCAGGACATTTCTCAGAGCCAGCCCCCGGCAATAAAAACAACGGCTGCATTTACAGGGAAATTCACCCAAAAGCACCTCAGGGAAAGCTCAGTCCCACCATCTGATGATGCAGCCCCAAAGCCAAGCCCAGCGTTTGAGCGGTGACAGGCTCCGTCCCCGTCAGCCCCCAACAATGACGGAGGGGACGTCTCCAGCCCTGGCACAGAGGTGGCCAGCGAGCCCCCAGCACCACGGCTTCAAAACTGAAGCTTTAGTGGCTTTACGACAATTCCTACACCCTTGAGAGCACGAGGCTAAAGGCGAGCTTTGGGGAGGTGGCTGCGGTTTTCATTTTCTTTTAGACCTGCTCTGCCTGACAAGTATGGCAGATAAGTATCCCGAGTAGCGTTACGCGCTCCGGAGACACGGGGAAAGACGGCTCGCCGAGAAAAGATTGTGTTTCAAATTATCAGAAAAATTGCAGCGATCCACAGGAGACAGCTGCCGGGCAAGGCTGCGGGAGCAGCAACGCGAGCTCTCGGAGGAGCCCGTCAGATGTGCCGGGTCAATGCCAGCCGACGATCCCGCAGCCCGGCCGCTCTCCTGCCACCGCGGGCACCAACAAACACCCACCGGTGCCACGTTACCGGAGCGAAGCGAGCACCCGTTAGCACGGAGACACGAACGCGCTCACACACACGGGCACACCGCACATGTACGTGCGCGGAGAGAACCAGCGCCGCTGCCCGCAGGGACGCACCGGGCCCCTGCTGCTGCCCAGTGCCAGCGGCAGCCGGGGGTGATGGTTCTTCCACGCCAGAAAGTTGATGCCGAACGCCATAAAATCACCAACATCACCAACCCCAAATCCGCACGTGGAGCGGGTCTGAGAGCGGCGCAACGCTCCATTTGCTGCCGCGGCTCCACGAGCCCGAGACAACCGAAGCCAGAGCAAAGCCCGATCGCTGCTCCCACCCCCCGCCAGCCTTCCCTGCCAAGGCGCTGCCGGTCGCTGCGAGCCCCCCAGCCTCATTTCGCACATAAAGCATCAAACGTGCCTTGCAGGTGCAGCAGAAACGCAAGCCGGAGCTGACCCCCAAATGAAGAGCAAGGGCAAAATAAAGCCCTGTCAGCGCGCGACCTTTTTCCTCCTCTTTTTGCAGCCCTGGGAAAAATCAATAAGATGCAGTGAGTCAAACTCAGCTTGAATCCCGTAAGTAATTAGGATTAGCAGGCTGGGAGCCGAAGGAACAGGCTGCGTGTGTGCCGGGGCTGGGAGGGACCATTTTGTGGGTGTTGGGTACACGGCTTACTCGATGCAAATAAAAAGAACAGCTCTTTAAACGGGTTTTCGGGCAGGATGGAACGGTAATGGCCTGATTCGCTTCGGAAGAAGAAAACCTCCCGAGGGTGACTGAGGGCCTGAAGCCCTGATGGGAGCAGGATGGGGACCCCGCAGGTGAATCAATGTTTGGGTTGGATGCCGGGTCTGTTCCCAGCCCCTCTCTCCCGAGCCCGGACTCCTCAAGCACCGCGTATTCCCGGAGCTCTTTCCCGGCACCAAAGAACCCACCGCAGCTTTTCACCAGCGAGAGTTAAACCCGTGCTCAACATCGCAAACGGGAGAAAAAGCCCCTTTCCCCCCCCATCTCCGGAACCTTAGCGGAGCCACACGGAAAATAACCAACGATTTCTCTTTAAAGAACAACTCGCACCTTGATTTATTTCCGTTTTCTCACGCTCAAGTAACTCGGCAAACGCCGGCAGGGACAGCCCCGAGCGGCAGCGGCGCAAGTGCCCCGCACCGAGCCCCCTTCCATCGCCCTCGGACCCCCTTCCATCGCCGCCGCCGGCCCCACCGCGATAGCGGCCGAGCCCCGCTGAGGCTCCGGTGCCGCCGGGCTCCCGGTGCCGGTCCCGGTCCCTGCGCCCCCCGCCCCGGGCACCGAGCCCCGCAGCGGTTCCCTGCGTGTCAGGGGGGAGCGGGGGCCACGGGGGAGGGGGCGATGCGGGGCCGCTGGGGCTGCGGGAAAGTTGCGTTTCACCCACCTAGAAGCATTTTGGCTGCGGCTGCTCCGGCTCGGCGCTGCTGGTGCCTCCCGCTCGCCCGGCTGGNCAGGGGCAGATCCCGCTGCGCCATCGCCTCACGGGGTGACCAGTGGACCCCACTATCGGGGCCCAGTGTTCGCTGCCCCCCTCCATCGTTCCCAGCCGCAGCGGCTGAGGCGCTTGGACCCCCCCATGGCAGCACCTTCTCTGGCTGCGCCGCTGCCAGGCCGGGTGTCCCGCGGGTCCTTCTCGCAGCCGGGCAGTGCCCAGCAAAGCCTCGGGCACGGCCGGTGTCCCGGCACACGTGCCCCACGCAGGGTATTTGCTTTCGGGGTCGTTAGCGGCAGCAGTAAGTTTAGCCCAGGAACTCGCTAATCTGGGATTGACAGCTGGGCCCGCGCCGCCTGTTCCCGGCCTCCCGGCAGGCTATTTAAACCCGATATTAATTTGTTTAATGTCAGC
>WEIS01067804.1:9861-58464 GCA_013389965.1 Todus mexicanus | reverse complement strand
GAACCCCCCCCCTCCACCCCCCACCCACCCTCCCCCCCAGCCCTGCACAGCCCCCCGAGCTCTGCGCAGCAACTTCATCGTTCAACAAACCATCCCCCTGCTCCTGCCGGAGCTGAGTTTGTCCCGGGCAGGGGGCGGGAGAGGAACGGCAGCGTGGGACGGAGCGTTTTATGGCAGAGCCTTTGTGGCCAGCTGGAGCAGAGGCTAATTGCAGGTGCTGATTACAAGCCCTGCCATTAACGCCTCCCTCCCAGCCACCACAGGGCACTGGAATTTCCCAGCGGCGCAGCGTGGGTCCGGCCGGTGCATAACTTGCTATATTTGTACACGGACCCCAGTGCTGGCACACGGCAGCGGCACAAACTCTCCCACCAGGCCTGGACCATTGTCACCCTCCATCTCCAGCCACCCTGCCTCGGGGAGAGCAAAGCCTGAGGCCACTTCTTCCCCCAACACCTTTGGTGGGATGGAGCATCCCCACCGGGATCTGCTGCTGAGAAGGGCACCCGGGGACCACAACAAGCGGCCTCAGCACCCCTGTGTGACACCGAACAAAGACACCAAAGCCAACGGGCATCACTGGCTCAGAGGCTGCACAACCCCACGCTCAGCGCTTCTTGACACCGGTCGTTTCCCGCGCTAGGGCCCGACGCAGAGCGTTCGTTGGGAGGGAGCGGTGACGAAACCAGAGGTTTCTCCACAGAGGCAAGAGCCTGTCCCGGCACGGCCGCAGCCCCCGGCAGCCCTCAGCCCTCAGCTCATCCAGCAAATCCCGAACACGCAGTCTGGGGGGAGCGTTCGCCCACGCCCGCCCTAGAGCCGGGCTTGCTGGGACAGGTCGGCTCCAGCGGCGCCGGCAGCAGCAGCTCAGAGGGGAAGGGAGGGCGTGGAGGCGGGGAGGGCGCTCAGGAAACGCGATGGGTTCGTCTCTGACCCGTCGGGCTCTGTTTGGACACGGGCTGTGCCTAACGCACCGATTCACTGGGCTCTGTGTGAGGACAGACTCCAGGAACTGCGACAGAGCGTTTGCTCTGAAACCTACTGAGGGCAGCGTTCAACTCCTCTCTGGCTCAGACAACCGGGACAGGCTCTCCCCAGCCTTAGACTCCAAAATCAGCCTGGCAAATAGCAACCAGAATTCAGCAACGAACATGTCAATAAACAAGGAGGAAGACGGATAAAAAAAAAACCAGCAGGAAGCTCCCCCAGCCCCCCCAGCCAGGTCCGCCAAGCCCTCGAGAGCATTTCTGGCTGACTTTGTTCACCGAGGATTTAGGGTATAATTTGGGGGTGAAAGATGCCAGATAGGATCAGGACCGACACACCTGGAGGAGCTGTATCAGTTTTCCTCTGCTCTGTAACTTGAGCCCGTCAGGAGCAGGAGGCTCAGGCGCGGAGCAGCCGCCGGCGCTTCGGCCCCGCCAGGCCAGGAAGGCAGGCGCTGACCTTTCCTGCTCCCGAGTTCGCTCAGGATTAAGATAACACATTTTAACGGCTGAATCCTCCCCCTAGGGGGGTTCCCACACAAAGGGGATGGAGTTTGCGGCTCACACTCCCTCCGCTCCCCCATGAACAGAAGGACCTGGTCCCACCCCCGGTGCTCCCGCCCTGGTCGGATCGGGCCATCCTGATTCTTTAATTATTTTTTCCTGAAGATTGCAAACTTAAACCAAGCGAAACAGGGGAGCTACCGATGCTTTTGTCTGTGAGGAGGGGTGGCGCACACNGAAGCTGGGGCTTAACCTCCTTTTTTGCCGCGAAGGGAAGGTCTGGTCTCATCGGGTTGCTAAGAACCAGGATAACAGCCAAACGTCTCGGCTTTTCTCTCTGTGCTCCTTTAATCTTCCCTGTTTCAGGAGCCTCAGAGAACAATATTGTCCTTTCATTAATCCCAGCTCCTGCACGACGACGTCTCAGCTTTAAACCGCGATGGAAACTACTCCATTTAAGGACCTTTTTGTTGCAGGGCAAGGCATTAAAACATTATTTTCCCCTCATTTCAGTAAGAATCAACCTCAAGAAAAAAAGCAGCTTAAAATGGCTTAAACGTGCGTACTCAAAATTCTCACCCTTTAACAACGAGGCGGCGAGTACGGCTGCCTGGGTGTCACGCCGGGGACGGTCACCGTGTCCCCAGGCCTGGGGATGCTAAATAAGGGCTGCTCCATCCATCGCCACCCTCCGAGGGGATGGGGACAGGGCTCCCGGCACTCCCCAGGCTGGAGCAGCCCCAAGGACGAGCAAGGACCAGCCGCGGGCAGGGCTGTGGGAGAGCCGGGGCTGCCTCCGCGTTAATCATCTTTCCCAGGGAGCTGTCTAATTACAAAGGCATCCAGGACAGGTCTGCAAATAGGGTGGAGGAACTGGATGACCTAAAAAATATTTAATTATGAGGAAAAAGGATGGAAATGACACCTGTAAATAGTTTCAGGGAGAGGATGTAATATTTTCCATCTCATTTAGGGAGAAGCAGGGCAGAGGATTCCACCCGCAGCCACACTTCAGCGCACGAAGCAGGACTCCGCGCCCAGCCGAGCCGCGGGCGCGCACACCCAGACACAGACCCTCTGCTTTGTCTGAAACCCCCGAGCTCGGCCAGCGCGGCCGGGCAGGACACCCAGAGCCCACCCTGGCACGAAGGTGCCCGGGGCTGCCACCACGGAGCCCCCCGGCACCTGACCCGTAACTGGCATCAGCGGCAGCGCTACAGCTTGGAAATACTCGGAGCGGGATTTGTGACACAAAGGGCACTAACCAGGAGCAGCTGGTGCAGCCACGAGGAGTCCCAGCTCCTGAAAGCCGCTGTCAGCCCCCGGCTGCCACCCCGCAGCCAGGCCGTGCTCATTCCCGTGTCCGCCACGGTTCCCCTCACCAGGGCTCCAGCCTTAGCCCTTCTGGCACGGACAACGACAGAGGCAGAGCCTCGGCACCTCCAGCCACGCAGCACCTTCGAGGGCACAGTGAGAGGGCACGTCCTGGCAGTGGGGCAAGGTGATACCCTGCCAGGCTGCGGGTTCCCTGCGTGACCACGGAGCATCACAGACCCTCTGTCCCTTCAGCCCTGGGTCCGGGTGGCACTGCCTGGCCTTGCACAGAGAAAACGTGGGTGCCGGTACCAGGGTCAGGCTGAGGTAGCCGAGCACCCCGACCGTGGCTCTGCCCCTGGCTCCTCGCTCCCCTCCTGGGCACGGACCCGACTCTGGGGCTCGTTGCCCCATTGGCCAGAATCGGGATTTCTCCCCCCGAACAACCGCGCCGCGACACCGTGGGGTTATAAAAAGGAGAGCTCGCTGGGGGAAAGCTGGCAGAAAGCATGACGAGGGAAGATCATCTCTTCATAGAAAATTTTATATTGCTTACGACTTACTGTCTGTGAACATAAAACAGTTTAACCAGCCGACCCTAAATCACAGTGACAGCTTTACACTACCCACAACCCCCCGCTCGCCCTTATCCCGCTCGCTCCTGCCTCCCTCCCCTCTTGCCTTTTTATTTTTGCAGCACTCGCTCCCCCCGTTTTCTCTGGGAGAGCAGCACACGCGTGTGCACACGCGTGCAGAGCAGCGGCCGAGCCGAGGCGCAGCGGAACCGGAGGCCGGGAGGGACGAGCTGGACGTGGGGTGGCAGCGGGGCTGTGCCAGGCAGAGGGGTCAGGGGCGCAGCCTGGCAGGGCTGTCCTCGCTCCGGCTGCCCGCAGCAGCGCACAGAGGATGCTGCTGGCATCGGCGGCGGCGATTTCCCCCCCAAATCGGGAGGAAATTGCCTCATGTTATTTTCAAGCGCTTGTATTTTGTGAGCCGGTTCTCCTTAATCTTGGATTTTGCTGTAATTTCCTTCCATTTGGTTTGCTCTCGAGTTGCAAGAATAGCATTTTATGGCCACTTAGCTCAGGCACGCGTCACACGTGAGCTTAATTAGAAGTGGATTAAGAGCAACGGGGAACGTGCAGCCCGGGAATATTTCACCGTCTCCCTTGTAGCCGCAGCTCAGCAGATCTGGGAGAGGAGAGCCTGGGATTTATTTAAGTGGGGGGAAATATGGTAAAAGCAGTAACTAACCATGAGCGTGGCTCAGCTCTTTACCAGCCACAATCCCCATCTCGGGACGGGGGTGGGGAATCCTCTTTTTGTGGATGGGAACAGCCACTGTCGTGCTCCAGCGTGAGAGGGAGGAGAAACATCCCACTGTGTCCCACTACATCCCGCTATGTCCCACAATATCCCGCTGCATCCCACCGCATCCCACCGCGTCCCATCGCATCCCGTTCCTGCAGTGGCTGCTGTCATCGGGGGTCAGAGGCACGAGATAAAACAGGTCGCACTGGGCTGTGCGTGCCGGGGCTGCGCGGCCGCCTTGTGCCAAGGTCCCAAAAACCACCAGGGCTGAATGGGGGGGACCAGGGAGGGGTGACAGCAACAGGGAGGTGACTTTTCTGGGATCTTGAAGAACGGCAAGGCCAGGAACACGGCTCGACCCTCCCAGCCTCCAACCCTGGGCCCCTGACCCAGCCATCCCAAGGATTATTGTTATATTATCTTCACTCGTTATCTTTTAGCTTAGTCTCTCTTTGTTTTTCAAGGCAAACCCCTCCCACGCAATCATCCACCCCGGCCCCCCAAGGCCCCACCGCAGGGCTCTGACCTCCTGCGTGAGCATCACACAGCCACCCGCGCTGGGCTGCGCTCGCACAAACAAAGCCCCGTAGCTTCTTCGTGCCACTGTTTTGGCCAAGAGTTTCTTTCTAGAACAAGTGTTTCAGGGGGGAAAAAAAAAATCCCTGGAAGGCTGTGGCCAAAAATGAAGGAGCAGAGCAGAGGGGCACCGAGAAAATCCTTCCAGCCAAAGTTAACAGCTAATCAATTTGTTTTATATTTGAAGTTACCGACTCAATGAAATCAGAGATTAATTATGATACAGTTATTAATCCAAGATAAGCCGAGTAGCTGGGCTTTTCAGAGGGAGAGCAAGTTAATGGGGTATTTTCAGAGGATTTAAAAAGGGAGCAGTTCTCTCCGGATTAACGGGCTGGCACAGGGCTGACGTGCCAAGAGGAGGGTCTGGCCTCGCACGGCACCCCTCACACGGAGCCCACAGGCCTTTTGCCCCAGGTGAAATGGCTTTTTTGGTATAAAAAGAACATTTTCTGCAATGGAACCAGTGCCTTGTGACGGGGGAAATATCTTCCCCTCTCACCCCTTGCTGGGCTGGGGCCGGGCGGCTGCTCCCTCAGCTCTGCCCAGCGCCCGACCCCGGCTCGCTGCCCTCGGGAGGGGAGAAGCCGAGGGAAGGAAAATGTGCAGTTACACAACCGCGCTTCTTCAAACGACACCTGATCCCAGCAAACATCTTCAAGACATGAAAAAACATCGAATTTCCCCCACCGAGGCTCCAAGTTATTCAAATCTGATCTGAAAAGCTATTTTTAACCATCTCTGCTCGCAGCTGAAGGGAGCAGCCGAGGCCAGCCGAGCAGGAGGACTCCGTATGTTTGCCCTTCGCTAAATTTACAGAAGCTTAAAATACGAACCCTGTTACGGCTTGGCCACAAGGTTATCGATCGACACTCGCGGAGAGGCCGGGTCTGGCTCGGCTGGAAGTTAAAGACCCTTTAGCACACGGGGCGGGCACGGCTCCGCTACTGGGAAGATCAGAAGAGGCTGATGCTCTGTATCGACATTCCCGGCAGGGCTGTGCCTGGCTCCCTGCTGGGCAGGAGCATTCCCTGACCCTGCTCGTCCCCACTCACCCACTGCTCCTTTATGCTCCCAACTGCTCTTTTCCCCCTGATGTCTGTAACCAGCCCCATCAGCCGTCATCACGCTCAGGGGCTCGCTCGGCTGTGCCAGGCGATGGAGGGCAGCGGACGCCGTGCCCCAGCCAGCCGGACCCTCTGTTTGCCCTGCCAAATTTCCCCCAAAAGTCCTAAGAGCAGGAGAACAGCAAATCACCGCAAGAATTCGGGAGGAAGCCAGAAAAGCCGAGTTTCCCCGCTGCAACATCACCGGTGCAGCTCCCGGCACATTGCCAAGGCTGGAGCTGCCAGCGAGGGTCCCCGCGGCCGGAGGAGCCGGGCACCTTCCCACTGCGCCTGCCCCGGCTTCGAGGACACCCCAGCCCCGGCCCAGCCAGCGACACGGCCGTTACACCCCGATTAGTCTCCAATTAGACTCTAATCCTGCACGTCTGCATATTGTCTAAATCAATACATTGGATCTTATTGCAGACAAAGCGCCACTGAGCATCGCCCTGTTTGTTAAAGACAATTAAAGGATTCCGTGCATAACATGAAAGGGAAAAAAAATTAGATTGGCACCCATTTTCCTGGTAATTAACAGCTGAAGAGCTCCGGCAGCACAGAGCAGCAGGAGGAAACGCTGCGGCTGACCTCCGAGATGCCGGAGCCACGGAGCAGGATCACGGAGCAGGATCATGTACCCACTGGACTGTTCCTGGTCAGACCCACCAGCTCCCCTCCCTCTGCTGCTCTCCGTGCCAGGGCACTGCTTTCCCAGGAGATGCCCTGGGTGGTTTTCAGGACTCGCCCACCATCAGGGTTACCCCAGCCCGGCAGAGAGCGTGGCCAGGAGCCTGCACTCCTTGGCCAGCACAACCGGCTGTGGGGATCCTCTGTGTGGCGGCTGAGAACAGCCCACCCTGGCCAGGGGCAGCCTGGCGATACCCAGGGACACCAGGCTTCATCCAGCACCGTGGCCCATCGCTTCCGTCTGGATAACGCAGCTTTCGTGCACCGCAGCCTGGAGTCTGCAACGGAGGAGCCGTTCGAGGGGAGCAGGTTCCCCCCCAGCACCCAGAAGCTGCCCCACCTGCTGCCAAAATCAGGGCGTTCAGCTGGCACCCCCTTCCCCATGCTCCCACCAGCAGCCGCCGACCCCTCCCCAGCTCCCAGCGAGGCTCAGGCTCCCACGGGGTCCCCGCGTCCCCTCCTGGGGGCCCGGCCCCCCCGCTGCAGACCCAGCGATGCTGAAGCTGTCACAGCGATTGCGCTGCTCATCTCAAACCTTTCTGCTCTGCAAACACGCACAGACAGACATTTCAGCGGCTAATTGGGGAAACCGGAATCTGCCCCTTTGCACGGAGCCAGGCGGGTGGGGAGGGCGGCGCAGGATGGCAGCGAGCAGCCCCAGCGAGGGGCTGGGGGTGTAACCCCACGGGGGCACGTGGAGCAGAGGAAGAGCTCGGGGCACGGACGGGCACCGGGACGCAGCTCGCTCCGGGTGTTCTGGCCCTACCCTGCCCACCCAGCCTGGGCACCGGGGTTAGGGGAACATCTCAGCAGTTCTCAGGGCTGGGAACGGTGGCTGGAGGTGGGCTCAGGGCTCACACGGATCCTCTTGGCAAAGGAGACACCTGGACAGGGTGTCCCACAGCCCCCGGTCAAGGGGGTACGAGCTGCTGTCAGCTCAGATCTGCCCGGGGAGCCCGAGACTCCCGCTACAAAGGAGAGCAATTCCCCGCTGCGCTTCAGCGAGATGGGAGCTGACAGGGCCCGGGGACGCCGGCTTGGCAGCGGGGCAGCGCGAGCTGCTCTTCACAGCCCGTGACTTTGTGGGCACACTGGTGGAAGGGCCTTTTTTGGAGCAGCAGACGGCACAGGAGTGAATTCCTGAACGGTTCCAGCTCAGTCTGTCCTGAGACGGGCAGCCCCAAGATCACCCAGGACAAAGGGAAGGCAGCAACCCCTTGGCCCCCATCCTCACCCAGCGGCTTCCACTGGCACAAAAGCCGCGCTGGCAGCTGCGCCTGCAGCCACCACTCCCCATTTTGGGGTAGCTCAGCCCTTTCTGCTCATCCGGCACCAGGATGGGGGGGTCCAGCTCCTGTCTGCAGGAGCACGAGGATGCAGAGAGCAAACCGAGCTCACTCGGGCACCCCTGAAAATCACAGGCAGTGATTAAATCGCTTGTGACCCAGTTGGATTTGGGCTGGCATCTGCAGCACGAAAACATCTTTCATCTGCGGACGCCCCGTACGTAATTGCCGCCTGCGCCGCAATTCAGCGCCAGACAACGGAATCTATCATTTGTCTTGCGAGAAGACGCCTGATGAACAATAATTTGTTTTCAAGTTGGGGGTCTTCCTGGCATAGAGCTAATAAATCGTAATGATACTGATTATCGCATCTGTTTGCCAGCTAAGCTCCTGCACGGCTCCGCTGCACGGAACGCGAGCAATTACAGAAATAACTGATCAGAGCAGCCAGAGGGAAAACGGGAAGATCGAGCAGCGGCTGCGGGAGCCGCCTTTGATGTAGCTGTAGATGTCAGTGCGAGACAGAGATTCCAGCTCCGAGGAATATCCCGTCTTTGTCTAACTCAATTATTTAATTTAATCCATTGTCTCTACAAACACCCCTTCTCCTCCCAAGGCTCCCCCGCCACTGACACGCTACAGGAGCCCCACGTCCTCCTGCCCTCACCGTGGGCTGTGCCAGGCTGAGCCCAGCGCCTGCAGCTTGGTCAGGAGCCGCCTGAAAAGGAGCCACTGCTCCCGTTACAGCAGGCGGGTGCATTTCCTCAGCACCCGAAGGTGCTGGTTTGGCCGGTGAAGGGCTCCAAGAGGAGCGTGAGGGGTCCCTCCCAGCACCCGGCTTTCCCCCAAGCCATCAGCACTCTGCCCAGCCCCCTGCGTCCTCCTGCCCACGCTGCAGCCCGGCTGGGCACAGCCCAGGAGCTTTCCCAGTGCCTGTCCTCAGGGCCGGTCCCCTCCTCTGGGATGGCGGATGGGTGGGTCTGGGGGGTCCAGCCCCTCTCCCAGCACGGCTGAGGCAGGGCCGGGTGGCAGCGAGCACCCACGGCGCCAGCAGCAGGATGGGGACGCGGGTGTCGCCTCAGCCAGTTCCCAGCTGTAATTCGCGATTCGCGGCCGCACGCTCCCCCCGCCAGCTCACGCCTCAGGAGGCTGGGAAAGGTTGCCCGTGACAAAGCTGGAAATGACATTTTTAACCAAAAGCGTGGAGGAGAAGGTCGGCTCCGGATGAGTGGAGCAGGCTGCGGCGGGAGGGGCAGGATGGGGATGGGGAGGCAAGGGGAGCAGATGCCGTCTGCGATTTCCCCACATAAGCACATCAGAGCCCCGTGCAAGCAGCAGCCGACGTCACCTTGAGCGGCGGAGCAAAGCGCGCCAAGGCTGCCAGCACAGCAGAGCCCCGAGGGCTGCAGCTGTCGGCTGGAGCCCTGGACGCCGGCGAGGTCAGGGACGACGCAGAAGCACAAGGAGCCTGCTTGCACGCTCCGAGATTCTTTGGCTCAGTAAGAAGCACATCCTGGACAGCCTCCCACCAAGCTGCAACCAGGACCGAGGGCAGAACCTGGAAGCTGGAGGCTGGAATTTATGAGCCCTGTTCCCATTAAAATAGCAGGCAATATTTCCACCTGTCAGTAAACGATGATAAACTGACCAGCTCCTTTGCATGTCCCAGGCTTTGCTCAGACGGAACCGGCACCGGGGCAGGATTTGACACACCGATGACCACTGTCACGTGAGGAATCTCTGGCTCCAGCCTACCACGTCTCCAGAAGGAGCGCATTTTTATACAGACGGATCTACAGAGGCCTGCCAAGGCCAGGGCACCGCAGTCAGTGCCCTGGCACCCACCACAGCACCCGCCTACCCTCTGAGAGTCATAGAACCATCTAGGTTGGAAAAGACCTTCAAGATCATCGAGTCCAAACCAACTCTTGGTTTGCTGAGGATGAGCATCCTCCTGACCCGGCTGCGAGACAGGTCCCAGCAGCACTCTCCTGCCTTTGGAGATATTTTGTGCTCAGCAGGATGGAAAGTGCTGGTGGGGAGCATGGGTTCAGGTTCGCCAGAAGCCAGCAGGGCGCACAGCCAGCGAAACCCTCCAACAACAGCATTGGCTCCAGCCCCAGGCTGGGGACACGGGGCTCTGAGCACAAGTGTCCCCACCAGCCCCAGGAAGGACAGAGCCCCCCCAGTTCGCTGCTTAACGCCATGTGAACCCTGGCACCGAGAGGCTCAGGCAGAGCCGGTCAGTGGCTGTTGCAGGGTGACACTTGTGGGCACATTTCCCAGCTTTTATGCAGGAGGAAAGCTGCAGCAGGCAGCTGCACGGGCCCAGGGCAGGTAAATGCCAACAGATGGCACAGAGGGCAAGCGAGTCTGTGCCCTCGCATGAGCTCCCGCCCGGCGGCACAGCACCCGCTGCGAGTCAGCATCCCTGCCGTGTGCCAGCATCTCTGCCACGGCTGACAGGCGAGGGGCTGGGACCACCCTCACTCTTTGGGAACAAGCACCAGCCTTGCTTTTACATCCAGAACATGCCCTCAGAGAACTTGCAAGGGGGATTAGAGGTGACTCCCATCGCCTGGGTGTTGTCTGGGAGAAAACAGGCAGGAAAGCAGAGACTTGCTTAGAGGGGCTCAGCCTGACTGGGGTCACTCGAGGCTCTCCTGCAGAGGCTGTGCCCAGCCACCAGCAGATGTGCCCCTTCCTCACGCTGCAGCCTGACAACCAGCTCGTGGGCGGCTCTGCACCGTGTATGGCTCACGACATTGGGTGGACACTGAGTCTTCCCGGAGGGGTGATGCTGGGCTGCTTTCATGCCAACCGTAACACAACAGAGGTGTTTTACAATAATTAGGCGATTAACAGGAGCTCCGTTGCTAGAAAGAGAAACCATCCCCAGCTCACAGCAGCCTCAGATCCCCAGCATCGCATCACCTGGATCACCAGCGAGTCAAACAGAGCATCACCCCAGAGACCAGGGACAGGTGCTTCAGGGTGTCCCACAAGACACCTTCTCCTCCTCGCGCTGCAGTGCCCGAGGTCCTGAGTGCTCAGCCCATCACCTCAACACTGGGTGAAACAAAACCACGGACCTTAAAATCTCCTGTCAAGGGCAAGCGCGGAGCTGTCTTGGCTGCCACTGCTGCTAAGTGGCTTCTGTGATAAACACCAGGCTCTAAATGGAAAAACCCTGCCCTTGTTGCAAGGCTGGTGATTCCTTCTCGCCAGAGCAGATCGACCCCGTTACACATATCGACCCAAGTTACATATCTACAGGCCAGTGGGACCCAAGGCAGCTATGCACGGGCAGAGTGTCTGAGCCCAGCAGGTCAAGAGGGGCCACCAGCCCAGAGCACCCCGACAGAAAAACGCAGATGAAGTTTCAGAAGATCGTAGTTTCCAGCAAAACCTTCAACCACGCTTGAAAAGGTCACTTGAGAGCTTCCGAGCGGTCCGCTCATAACGCTCTGCACCAAAGTCTAAGCGGAGCTTTGAGTCAAAGCAGCCAAACTCAGCTCAGTTACAGGGCAGGAGTCTGGGGGGACAGGGTCAGGATGGCACCGGGAAAGCCGAGAGCCACAAACCCAGCACCACCAGCCACTCCGCCCTTGGATGTGCTCATCCCAGCTACACAAGTCACCTGAGGAAACCCAGGAAGATGCTCATGAAGACGCAGAGTAGCAGCAATTGCGCACGAACAGGACCCACGTGTGTCCACCTGCCTGTTGGGCACAGCACCGTGGCCCCAAAACCTCCTAAGGACCGGCCCCGATGTTCGGGCAGACCAGCGAGGGACAGACGCCGAGGACACAACCACGGCGCTCCCGAGCATCCCACGAATCCAGTGCACCGAGTCCAGCAGAGCAGCTGTCCCAGAGCAGGGGCAGCCTCGACCCGACGGGCGGGTTCCTACCTTGGGCTGCCGGCATCTTCCCCTTGTTGAGCTGCTTGAGGCGCTTCTGGTGGGACTTGCCGTTGTAGTGGATCTGCGCCTGCGCGGCCGAGTTCAGCTGGATGTTGCAGACCTCGCAGAGCGTGAACGACTGGTGCTTCTTCTCCCGCTTCATGCGCTGCTCGGGCTGGCTCGGGGTGCAAGTGGCCGCCTCCACCAGCCGCACCCCGTTCTCGGGGCTGTGGGACGGGCTCAGGGGCCGCTTCATGCCTGCGGGAGGAAGGACAGACCCGCCGTGAGGACAGAGGGACGGGAACAGGGGGCCAGGCGAGGCAGGAAAACCCAGCACCGTGGGGTACCCAGGCTACCGGGATCTGGGGGGATCCCTGAGCAGCAGCGTTTGCAGCTCTGCAAGGAGCAGCGTGAGGCAAGACGATGAGAGCAGCAGCATTCCCAGGTCGCTGCTGGAGCAGGGAACAACACACTTCTTCCGAATGTCCAGCACCAGACGACACTCCTCGTGCCAGTTCATGTCTTTCTGTTCGCTCCCGGAGAGCGCCGTAGGTTGGCCCAAGGCAGAGCTGGGGTGGGAACCAGCTCTGCAGGCAAGAAATTCAACTGGAAGGCCTCAAGCGCTGCTCTGGTGTCCCACAGGCTGCCCCTGCTGCAGCAGGAGGGCGACCAGCACCTCGAGCGCTTCCTCACCCGTGTGAAGCAGGTGCCTGATCTGAACTCGGGGCTCTGTGGGACTGGATTGCACTGGGAGCTCAGGTCACAGACCCGCACAAGGTCACCACCGCCCCATCTAGGTTGGAAAAGACGGTTGGGGTCAGCCAGGAAGGGGTCTCCTGCCACCTTTGCCTCGCAGGCAACGCTGTCCCCACTGCCCAACCCCAAACTGGGAGCTGGTGGGACATTCAGAACCGAGCCTCGGAGAGGCACGAAGGTCACCCGAGCCCCGCGATCCAGTTACCGCCTCGGAGCTGGCAGCCGCCCACCACAAACACCCACAGGCTCCCTGCATCGGAGCACCCCGAGGGGCCGGGACAGGGAGCGGGGTGGCCGCGGGTGTCCGGACAGGCCGCGAAGGTGCCCAGCAGAGATGCCCCGGCACCCTCGGGAAGGGCTGCGCCGGCAGCTCCGGGGTCCATCCTCGGGCAGGAGGGAGCAGAGCAGAGGCTGCTGAGTTCAAACCCTCCCGCAGCAGCCCCGGCCCCCGGGGAAGGCACCGGGGGGAGCGGGGCAGGGGCTGCCCGAGGAGCTGCGGGAGCTGCAGCCCCGGCCGCGGCCCCGCGGGGGCGCGAACGCTCCGCGCCGCTCCCGCAGCCCCCGAGGGGGCGGACACGGGGCTGCCCCGCCGAGCCCCGGGAGATGCTGCTGTGCGGGACAAGGGGGGCAGCACCGGGTAACCCCCCCCCGGCTGCCGAGCCCTCGATCCTCGGCGGGTCTGGGCATCGCCAGGCGCGTCTTGTAGAATCACAGAACTAACAAGGTTGGAAAAGACCGTTGAGATCATCAAGTCCAACCTGTAACCTGTTACCTAACCAACCTATCACCCAATATCATCTCATCATCTAAATCTTGTCCCCGAGTACATCATCCAACCTCTTCCTGAACACATCCAAGGCCGGTGACTCCACCACCTCCCTGGGCAGCCTATTCCAGTGGGGAATCACTCTCTCTGTAGAAAAGTGTTTCCTAACATCCAGTTTAAACCTCCCCTGATGCAGCTTGAGACTGTGTCCTCTCTTTCTGTCACTGGCAGCCTGAGAGAAGAGACCAGCCCCCACCTGGCTACGCCGTCCCTTCAGGGAGTTGTAGAGGGCAATGAGGTCTCCCCTGAGCCTCCTCTTCTTGCTCCTGCCAAATCCCTGGAAGGTGGCAACGAGAGTCTGCCTTGATAGTTCTAGCCGGCAAAAAGGAGCAGGAGGGGTTTTTCTACGAGCTGTTCATCGAGCCTGAGTTTGGAAAAGCAACGGGATGTGACCACCCCACACCCACCGCAGTGTTTGCCACCAGCTCCTGGAGGAATTCACCTCGGTTTTGCTCAGGGAAGGGCTTCACAAGTGGGAAGGGACCAGGACCACCTGAGACAAGTGGGAAAAGCACAGCCCAGCCCTGAATGGCTCAACCTCCTCCCCTAAATCTCCTTTACAGAAAGCAGCTGATGTTTTTCAGATGAAAACTCCTGGCCATGGCTCCCTCTGCACCAAGAGCAGAGGCAGAATCATAGAATCACAGAATCTTTGAGGTTGGAAAAGACCTTTAGGATCATCGAGTCCAAGCATCAACCCTAATCTGCAAAGTTCACCCCTAAACCATCTCCCCCAACACCATTTCTAAACGCCCTTTAAACACGTCCAGGGACGGGGATTCAACCCCCTCCCTGGGCAGCCTATTCCAGAGCCGCCCCATCCAGCCCAACCACGGCACTTGTGGTCGCCTCCCAAACCTGGCAGCGATCGATGCCCGGTGGCACTGGATGGGCACCCCGGGGAGAGGGCCTTTACCAGAATAACCATTAGCGGGGCAGCCGGAAAACAGATCTGGGAGAGGATCAGCATCAGGAATGTGAAACGGGGCCTCGGGGACGCAGCCGAGACATGTGGAGCGCCGGGGGGGCCGCGCCAGTGGAGGCAGGTCCCCGGGTGCCCTTGGCATCCTCCCCCTCCCCGGGTATTTTTAATGCAATTACACCCCGGGACGCAGAGCTAAAATTGGAACATTATGTGGACAAAGCATCCCAAAAGTCCCTCTCACCTCAAAGGAAAAAAACAGAGAAGCTGCCGTTGCTTTGATTAGACATCAACTCCCTGCCCTGGCCCCCGTGGCAGCCTTTAAAAGGTCTCTCCTAATTGCACACACGCTTGTCTCATTCACTTAATTGCTGCTCTGCCTGTTCTGCCTCTCAGGTGTCAGGACCAGAACTTCGGTGCTTTGTGGCTGGGGCAGGTCACAGCACATGCCAGGACCCGCTGCTCCCTCACCCACGGCTCCTTTGGGGCAGATTTCACCTTTTCAATAAAGAACTGAGGATCTTTGGGGGAGGCTGTTACCCCCTTTCGCAGAAGGGAAACTGAGGCACAGTAAAAGTTAAAATGGTGACTCAGGAGGGTGACTCTGAGCCAAACCCAGCACCAAGCACAGGGTCACCACATCCCTGCTCTGCTGCCCTACCCCACCGCCCCAAGCTCCTGTCTCCTCCATGGAGGACCTGGAGCAGCTTTGTCTTTCAGGGGGGTCTTGTCAAGGGGTTCAGGGCTCCTGTGGGTTGGGGGGGCAGAGCCTCAGATGTCACCTGGCTGATCGGCAGCAGCGACACTTCCCTGTGTCCTGATGCCCCCCTGCAATCTGCGCCGTCTGCTGCCCTTTGCTCACAGCCGCCGAGGGCTGTGCCGGCCCCGCCGCCGGCCGAGCGGGTGCGAAAAGCTCCCTGACAGATGTCCAAATCTCTCTGAAATAAAAGAAGGTCAGAGCAGCTTGGGTGTCAGTGCAGGGGCGAGCGCTGCGTCAAGGTGCCCATCCTCCCACCACACAACGTTCCTGGGACGTGCTGCCCACCCGGCACGGCCAGTCCCCAGCCTGGCCCGCCAGACTCTGGTCCTCAGCCCTGTGACACACCCCCCCGCAGCCCAGGAATCGCGGTGCTGCCATGTCCAATTCCAAGGGAGCTTTTCCCCGTCTAGACCTCGCTGCTTTTGTTGCTCACGATCACTTGGAATAACAAATGGATTCTGGGATCGGTGCCCCCATCACTCCCGCAGCCAGACTGGTCCCCCCAGCCGAGCTGTGTAGAGGCTGCGGTGCAGACGGGGCTGTGCAGAGAGTTCATAATTTTAAGTTCAGTTTTATACTCTTGTACAGTAGCCCATAACCTCAGGTCTCTCCCTCTCTTTCTTTTGTTAATAACACCATAAACATGTTGCGAAAGGCTGTAAAGCGCTGACAAGTGTTAGAGAGGATTTAAAATCCAGGCATTAAATACCTGAAACGAGCAACACTCTGGTTTATGGAGGGCGCACGGAGGCAGAGCTCTCCTCCTTTCCAGGGAGCATCCGTGCGGTGGAAGGGAAGCAGCAGAGCCAGGCTCTGCCAGGTGAGGACGCGCCGCTTCATCAGCTCCAGCACCTTCAGAGCAGCCGGTCCATTCCCTGCCCTCCCCAGCTCAGCCCTCTGTCCCGGTGCTGGCACTGGCCCCAGGGATGCTGCATCTGGGGTAACCACTGAGCTACTGCCACAGCCCAAATTAATTTCAGCTCCTGGAGAGCCCTGACCGGTCATCTGAGCACCCGGGGCCTGGCCGTGGTGTGCACACAACAGTGACATCCCATTTCCCAAGATCCCAGCAGCTCTGGGCTCCCTTTGCAGGAACCAGGCTTGCCCTGGGGTCCCCTCCGCAGGGGACATCCCTGTGGCTGCTCTGCGTGGTCAGCAGCTGCTTTTTGAAGCAGCCCCACACTGGGACATCCTTTACTTCAGCTTCTAACCAAACTTGGTGCCAATATAAGGACGCAGCAGCATCCCTCACCTCTGCACCCAGGAAGATCAAGTCCTGATGACAACCACCTGAATCTAAAGTTTGGATGAACTTGCTAGGAGAGCAAGGAATCTAAAAACAGAACATCTGATTTGAGTTCACACGATTCCGTAGCACCGAATCCGCTTCCCCTGGCCCCAGCTGAGTGCACACAATAGTAAATAAAAGCAACGGACGTCTAAGATTTAGCACGAAAGTCGCCACCAGCAGCTGTCACAAAGCTCCCTTAAAGCCCTCGAGCAATGACCTTATTTGCAGAGCTCCTGTTTGCATTGTCAGGATCCACAGGAAAGCCAGAAAATACCACAACCCCCCCACCTGAGCGTGACTCAAATCACCGCGTCTCATTGCTGCCTCTGTTTGCTCTTTCCTCCTGAAATTCGCCACCAGAGCTGCCTGCCCGGCCCCGCTCAGAGCGGCTTCAACGTGAGAATTAGCCAAGAGTTATCCCGTGCTCAGAGGTGTAAATCTCAGCAGAGGGGGCATCTTGAGTCCTGGAGCAGCTCCGCAACACCGTCACTGCCGCGCTCCGAGGCCGGGCGGGTATTGGCACCAGGGATCCCTGGCTGCAGCCACCAGGCACCCCCGGGGTGCGGAGGAGCCAGCTGGGGAGAGGCAGCTGCCCCGTCCTGCCTTTGCACAGACCCCTCACCGCTGGCACCGGCGATTTCCAGCCCACCCACCCATTTGGGCGATGCTGAAGCGGCGGTTCCCGGTACCCACAGCCCACGTGGGGAGGCTCTTACCTGATCGCCGGCAAAGGGAGCACCGAGTCCTGCCCTTCGCAGCCGCTGCGTCGGCTTCTGCCCGTGTGCCACGGCCGTCAGGGCGCCGCGGACGCCCCTACGCCCGGAGAGGTTCGGACGTTTGTCTCATGTTTCAAGCAGCGCTTCAAATGCGGTTCGATCGCCACTAAATCAGCCCTCATCAGCAGCCTCCAGCCGAGAGCCGGGTGGGTACGAGCTGGGTGCCTGCGGCTCAGCAAGTCTCCAGAAAGCCCCGAGCGTCACGCGGGGAGCTGGCGCCAGCTGGCAGGAGGCTGTGCTGGATGAGATACCTTGAGCCAAGAGCGGGCGAAGGCACCTGACGGCAGCTCTGCGGGGGAGCGAGGAGATGGGGGAGCCTCTGAGCTCGGGCTGCCTCTAAGGCTGGACCCAGAAAACTCCCAGTGCAGCTTCGTAAAGAGGCACCAGCTGCTGGTGAAGGGATGTGAAGGGAACTGGCCTTGGTTGCTCTGCCCCCTGGGATGAGGGTGGCTCAGGAGACCTGCTACGACATCAAGAGATGCTCTGATGTCCTGGACTAAGAGCCGAGCAGACCACAGATTTCAGAGGGCCCTGGCATCACTTTCAGCATTTCGTAACACGGCATCAAACCAGCTCCGTTCTGCCCCTCCAGCCCCAACATACGCTGCTCCGCTAATGCCAGAGCGAGACACATTTTAGGATCAGTCCATAAACCGCCCGTTGTCAGAGCAAGGATTAGTGTGAGCCCTCCCGAAGAGCTCAGGGCTGCAGGCTGGCTCCTGGCACAGGGACAGGGCACGCAGGGGGCTCAGACCATCCTCAGACCCCAGCTCTGAGCCCCCCAAATGCTCTTAGCCTCAGATGCTCCCCGGAGCCCCTCTCAGCCCCGCTCCCATGTGCTGAAGGGCAGCAGGACATCCTGCAGCACCCCGGGCACGCAGAGGGCATTGCACGGGCACGTCGGTGCTGCTGTGCTTGTCCTCTCGTTTGCACATCAGCGATCATTAACACCGCAGGGCTGCGCGTCCCCTGAATCAGCAGATCTCAGCCCTGCTCCTGCGCAGCGAGGACAGCGAAAACCCGGACTGAAGGAGACGCCGTGGAGGGAACGATGCTGCTCTTCTGCAGTGGGGCAGAGAACACGCCCAGGAACCAAAACCTGGGAAGCGCCTCTCAGCTCCCATCCCGGGGTCCCGCAATCCCTCAGCTGCCAACACCCCATCAGGAATGAGTTAATGAATCAGCTTCAGCAGGGACAAAATGGGCAGAGTGTGGGGCAACGAGGGAGAAAAAGCAGTGGTGGCAGGGCAAGGCTCGCGGGTTGTGTGTCATCAGAAAGACAAACAAGATAGTGCTGATCTGGCGAGCGTCTTGTCTTGGGCACGTGCCATGGCCAGGTCCCATCCCCACCAGGCTGGGTGGGCTCCCGGCAGCGACCCACCTGCACTCACACCAGTGGAGAAGAAAGCAAAGCAAACACAGGCAGGGAGTTTGACATTTTGTCCCCGGGGGTTCAGATGTAAATGTTAGCACAGCGTAAGGCAGCAGCGGGAGAGGAGAGACCGAGGCGCCAGCGATTCATCATCCTGACCGGCTGCTGCTCGTTCAGTCGCCCCGCGCGCTGCCAGCTGCGGAACGCCTGGCACGGGGCTTTGCAAGATCACAAAATCCTTCAGGTTTCGTGTGATCAGCACAAAGATTAGGGCAGAGGCACCTATTAGAAACCCGCAGCGAGCTGAGGCTGTGCCTGCCCTTGGCGCAGCCACGCGGCACCGAGCCCTCGCACGATGCCAAGAGTCAAGAAGGGCACAAAGCTCCCAGAGGATGCAGGTGGGAAGAGCCTCAGGGCTGAGCTGGCTTCGCTCAGGTGTCACCCAGGGCAGCGAGGAGCTGGCGAGGGCAGGATGTGAAATGTCGTGGTAGGAGAGGAATAAACCAGATGGCTTGGGCAAGCTTTGGGGAGAAAGCGGAGCTGTCACTCTGGCACATCGGCCGTCACGGGGCGGCTGCCGGAGGAGTGTGGCCAGCTGAAGGGATCTGGCAGATGACAGCTCTGGCTGCTCCCGCACCTCCGCGCCACTCGCCTCTCAAAATAGAGCCGAGGAGCGCGACCCGACGTAGCCACGGGGCAAGTCTTGGCCGAGCTGCTCCTCACTGGCTCTTCCTGGTCCCTACAAACAGGCCTAACCCCGGCACCTGACACCAGGCGAGGGGCTGCCAGCCCCCGGAGAGCCGCCACTCCCACGACGGGCACCGCAAGCTGGGCCAGTGGTGGCCACCACCAGAGGCACAAAGCCATGAGCGTGGCGGCGGCAGCGGCGGCAGCAGTGGCAGTCGTGTTCCCCACCCACATGTACCCAGGGAGGGCAGAGCTGGGAACACCCACCACGACAACTCCGAGTGACGATCCGGGGTCCCAGCACAGACCTGGGCAGGGTCGTCCCTCCAGGCTCCCCTCAGTCCCTCGTCTGGGGCAGGAGCTGCTCGGGGCAGCAAGTGGCTTTTCAGCGTGTTGGTGAGGAGCTGCTGGCTAATGCAGGAGACCTCCAGTTGAAGCTGGAGCTCTTGTAGGCTACTGTATTACAACCTAAATTAAATATTCCACAGCGCTAAGTAAGTGACATTTGAAATCCAGTCATTGCAGGGGTATCAAATAAAGACATTTGCAACGGGATCTGTTTAAATTCATGCAGAGCTTTGGAGCAGTCCATCAAAACAAGCCCAGAGCTTTATTAAAATCAAAGTCATCGAACACCCGATCTCCTGGAGGCAGCTCTGGAGCCCACGCGGTGGAGCTCCGCGGCTGCGGGTCAGTAAATAAACGGGGCCCTGCTGACCCACACGCCGGCTGTCAAAGCTTTGCTCTGAAAGCTGCTTTCGTTAAGAAGTTAACACTGGCAAGAGACAAATTTGGGGAAAATTTGCTCACCAGCATGTGGTTCGGTCCCACCAGCTTCTGTGGGAACGAGAGAGTCCCCGAGCGCTTTGTCACTGGGTCTGCTCTCAGGTCTGCCGTGAACTTTGGAGAGAGGAGGCCAAGAGCGAACGCAGGACCCACCGAGTTCGCAGCACGGGGCGGGGGGGCCATCCCCGCTCCGCCCAGGCATGATCTGCCCCAGATCTGCAGCACTTGTCACGGTGCTGAAGTTCCCAAACCTCCCGACTGCCGGGAAGAGCTTGAAAAAGCGTCTCTAGCTGAAAGGCAGATGACATGTTAAAAAAAAAAAGAAAAAAAAAAAAAATTTATTGTTTTCTTAGAATTTAGAGTGGGAGGAAGGAAAATGGGACGACCCATGATTTTTTAATGCCTGCAGTTGGCAGTTCCATATTTAATGTGACAAGATCCCTTTAAGAAAAATATGTTCATACACAGGAAAGAAGATAAATTCACAAAGCAATTTGCTTTCAAGCCAGCCTGACACTTCCCAGCGCCGACGCTTCGGTGCAGCCTCGGCTGAGCTGCAGTGGCCGGTGCTCCGTGCTGGGCAGCACATCATCTAAGAGTTTAAGGATGCTTCACTGGTTGACAAGCCCATCTGCTAATCCTGGAAGCAGTAATTTATCCCAGAGATGGCACGAAGAAAGAGCGGAAGAAATAATTCATTGTGTGTGAGACGAGGAGGAGACGCGTTGTCATGTTATCGCGCTGACAACCCCACAATACAAACAGAGGTGCCTGTTACAGTCGGAGCCCGGCACGATCAAAAGGGTTTCTGCATTCGGGGTAAGGAAGGGAGAAAAAAAGAGAGGAAGAAAGGGAAATGAGAGCTAAATCAAAGCCTGCGCTCACCATTTCTTATCAAAGAGACTTGTGAGAAATGCTTTCTGCAGAGCAATTAGTAACGAGGTGAGAGCTGGATGGGCAGGACCTCGTGGGACCTGCCGCTGCCATCCCCGGGGCCACCGGAGCAGCAGGTCCCTTTGGTCTCTGCTCAGGGCAGCGCCGAGGGGGACACAGCCAAGGTGGCATCACCAGCGGGAAGGACGGGTCTGGGGAAGGCAGGGTGCGATGGTACCGGAGCCGCGAGAAGATGAGGAGCCAGAAACTGGGGTCCAAAACTGTTCCTTGCTTCTGCGCCTGCCCTGGTCACTTGCCTGGGCTAGAGAGGGCCCACAGCCAGCGCTTGGTACCTTCAGATGAGCCACGGCTTGGCTATCGTCACGGCAATCCCTCCACCTGCAGATTATTTGTGTAAAACCTTTTATTTGTTTATAGATGTTCTGAGGTGTTTACAAACCCCCACTGGTGTGTGGTGAGCGTGTCGGGTCCTTCCAACCATCAAACCCCTGAAAGCCTTGAGCCTGCTTGTGGTGCTCCCACAGCCCAGGGGCAGCGTGGCACGGCCGAGCCCCCTGAGCCTGACAGCACCGAGGACCAGAGGTGCCGCTGAAGGGTTCCCCGAGAGCGATGGGGATGCAGAGGTCCCATCACAGCGAGCGGCAGCCGCGCTGGAGCCCTGGCTTCCAGCCTCACATCGCATCTCGGAACGCTGACTTGCCCGTGAACCGCCGGGAAGGCATCACTGTCAGGCAGGGAAATTAAACAGGACAGATGATAATTAATTGTCCATGTCTTTCAGTGTCTGCTGGATATGGACTAATGAAGTTATACATTACTCGCTGGCTGGACGACAGGAGGAAGAGGAAAGAAGTTCTAGAGCTCGGGTTTAATCAGTTCAGAGATAAGCGTGGCCTGAATGAGTCACCTCCTCTCCACTCGCTGTTTTGGTTTCTCTGGTTGTCTCCCAGCTCGGCAGCCCATGGCCCCCGTGCTCTGGCTGCTCTCGCCGCCCGGCCCTTCAGTGCCAGGATGAAATCGCAGGAGCCCAGTCGCCGCCGTCTGAGCATCCTCGGCTGTGGCAGAGGCTGCCGGTGTCAGGAGAGACACACACGTGTCCAATTAAACGGAGAAACCTCTGCCCCGAGGCAGCAGCGAGCGTTGGCTGGCAGTGCAGGGGGCAGCTCGGATGTTTATTTGGGCAGCACCATTAACGTTTTTTAATGAGCTCTAGTGGGTCCGTTTTCCTGTTTGAAAGGAATTCCTAAATAGACGCATGAAAAGTTACTTGTCTCCCTGCCACGGAAAACACGTGGACACGGGGGTGAGCCGCCAGCCACGGGCACCCCGAGCCATGCAGACGGCTTGTGGCATGGGGGGCTCACAGCAATCGTGCCAAAGGGGACAAGGAGCCCATCGCTGTCCCACGGCCAGGACTGCTCAAGCCCTTGCAGAGTCTCCACAAGGTGCTGGGGCACCCACGGAGCCTCACTCAGCCCCGTGCAAGCCAAGGCACCCAGCGCCTGCCTCCCCCTCGCACATCGGTGTTGAACGGAGCGATCTCCCTCCTCTGCTCTGCGGCTCACCTGCCTCCCACACCACCCGGCAGCGTGACGCTGCCAGCGCTGCCTTCTTGGCATCGGATGGTGCCTTACAGGGGGGGATGGCAGGGCTGGGCACGGTGGGGGCACCTCACATCGACCCCGATGGGCAGCACCAGGTCTGTGGCTGGAGAAGAGGCTGGTTCTTCCCAGGGTAAAGCTCAGGAGCTGCTGCTCCTCCAGCCGGGGGTGGCACAGCCCCGTGCTCAGCATCACCCACCAGCGAGTTCCAGGTGACAGGAACACGGTGATGAGGTGGCCTCGGCAGCGGTGCTGGCAAGTCCACCCCCCGGGATGCACGGCCGCCAGACAGCGCAGCCCATCTGTGCCAAGGGTCCAAGTGTGTCCGTGTGTGGGCACCGTGCCACCCTCGCAGACGGGACTGGGGGTGGCAGCCAAGGCACGGTCCTGGAGGCTGCCTCCCAAGTGGAACCCGGAGCTCAGCCAGCCCATCACTGGAGCTCCCTCGGGGTGAGGGCCTGCCCTGGGCAAGGTGGGACATCCCGAGGGGCAGCTCCAACCAGGGATGTGTGAGAGGGTGGGAAAGGAGCCCCTCGTGTCTGCCCCTGCTGCCACCCTGCACCACCCAGACACTCAATAACCAGGGAGGGAGGCTGGAGCATCGCCCAGTGCCAGCTCTGCACCAGGCAGCAAACCCCGCAGCTCCCGTGTCCTGCACCCACCCTGCCTAGCCTGGCGATGCCCCGGCACTGGCCGCGGCCACCCAGGGCCCGCGGGGATGCGAGCGGAGGACAGCGGCGAAAGGCTCGTCTCTGCTGGCAGCTGGTGAGAGGTGGAGGCGTTGCTGTTATGAAAACATGCGAGGGTTGTGTCTGAAAACATTGCGAGGAGCCAGCTACATAAATAGGCCCTTTATGGCTCTTTCCTGCGCTGAGACGGGCCCTTTCACAGGCGCTTGGCTCCGGCACGGCGGGGTTACTCGGCTAAGAGAGCTCTGCGTGTTGACGCGGGAGGGACAGGGAGGCACCGGCACAGGGAGGCTGAAAGAGGTGGCACAGAACTGCCGTGTCCAGCCCCACCACCACAGCACCTGCCCGAGACGGGGCAAAGCCGGTTTGGGGCAGGTCAGGGGACAGCAGCAATGGGGACAGCGAAGTCGAGCTGGGTGGGCATCAGAGACACCACTCGGTGCCCATCCAGGAGCATCCTGAGCCAGCCCTGGGGCATCCCTTGTGGTGAGTTTGGGCTCCAGGACAGGCCATGCCCTGTGCCAGCCAGTCCAGCCCAGGCAGCACAGCACCCACAGATTGGGGTAGCCCAATGCCACACTATTTCATGCCAAACCCCGAGAGGCTCCTGTTCCCCATGCACAGAGAAGATTTGCAGACTCAAGGCCACCCCCCAGCTCCCAGCTCCACAGCAGCAGATGCCCCGCAATGAGTCCAAACCCCTGCCAGGGCTGGAGCAGCCAATGCTGAGCTCCCCGTGCCAGCGCCGCGCTCTGCCACCTCCTGCTCCGTGGAACTGGGGCTGTGCAAGGAGCTATTTCTGTCTGGAGGCTCCAGCAACGTCACACCCCCTCGGCCCCCCCAGCAGCGCGGGCGGCAGCCCTGCCAGCATCCGTCCCTCCGCCTTTGCAGCTGCAAACGTGTTGACACCTGAGCAATAATCTCCCTTTCCTCATCCGAGATGCTTTGGGGCAAACGGCCGAGCAACACGCCGCGGTCCCCCAGGAGAAGGTGCCCGCTGGCACCCAGGTAAGGGGCAAGCAGCAGGGACTGGGGCCTCCCCAGGCCAGGGGAGCAGGCTGGGTTGCAGGGGACCCTGCAGCCCTGGTGCAGTCACACGCGTGCGCAGGTGGGTTGCAGCCCTGACTCAGGCCTTTCTCAGCATTTCCAGGTCGCACACTTGAGAAAGGAGCGTGGCAAATCCTGGCCCTCCGGCAGGATCTTCTGTGTGAAGGACAAGAGCCTCCAGCTCAGGGGATGGGGGCGGGAGGCAGCTTTGCCTTCCAGAGTCCCAGGATCTCGGATGTGCCTCCACCAGGGTCACCCAAGCACGGTTCTGAGCCCCAGCACCCCTTCCTGAGCAGGGGGTGCTCCCGCTGCACCAGCACCCCCGGAACAGCGGCGCACGTCCCTGAGCAGAAGCCGCCATGCCCGTGGAGAGGCTCTGGGAGGGCAGGGATGTGGACGCAGTGACCTGTGTTGTGGTGGGACACGTAGATCACCTGCTTTGCTGCCACCACCTCCGCAGGGAGCAGACCTCGGCGCTGCAGCACGCGGGCGCTATTAATTAATGGTTTCGTTAGGGACTCATCATTAGTTGAGCACCTCCGGTGGCCGTAGAGCCCGATGATCCATCTGGTGTCAGAAGCTGCATGTGCAGCTCTTCGTTTCTTTCGGCCACATCTCTTTAACACGATGACAGTTCAGTTTATGCCCCCTCAGCAGCAAACGTCCCCCCAGTGTGGGAGAGCTGGTGACTAAAGCAGCGGGTGAATGATTAGTGACTCAGCGGATAATTTTGCTCATCTCGTGGCTTTTTTTAGTGCGGGGCGGACAGGGCTCACACGGCAAACCCTCGCCTGGCACCGCCACCGCTCCCGCCCACCGGCGTCCCAGCGCCGCGCTGCCCACCTGGGCTGCGGAGCTTCTGCAGCCGCGTCCGCTCGATGCGGTTCTCCTCTGGAAAACAGGGAGAAGGAATCGGAGAACACTGCCAAGGGCTTTGGCTTTTCCTTAACTCTCCCTGTTATTCTTTCCGCTATGTCCTGGAAAGGGAAAGGGGAGCGCCCCAGCCCTGTCAGGCGCGGGCAGCCCCGTTCACACCGCGCTGGAGCTGACCTGGCAACGGCTTTTGTCGAGAGCAAAGCACAAAGCTCTTGTCTTAGCGGTAACTGATGTCTGAAAACACCAGGTGCCAGCTTGAGTTAACAAGATCTTTGAATCGGAATTCTGCTGCGAAACAAGCCAGCGCCAGGGCAAACGCCGCTGGCGAGAACCTCTGCCCGTGACATCTGTGCCGACGGCTGCGTCCTGGCGGGCTGGGGATGGTGACAGGGACGCATCATGAATTTTCCCTCATCTTTACAGACAGGGCAGCCACAGCACATCAGCCGTCCGAGCACTGAAGCCCAGGTGGCTCCGTGCCCGGTGGTGCCAACCTGGCTGCCGGCTTTCCCAGACCCTCGGGTGACCAGTGCAGGCTGAGGTCCATGTCCTTGGCATCACCATCACAACTGCAGCAACCCCCCTCCATCCTGGCTCAGCCACCCTCAGGTCCCCAGTGCCACCTCCTCAGGTCCCTGCACCACTGAGACCAGTACAACCAGTGCCAGCCGCTCCCATCTCCCCTGGTGTTGATGCCAGACGGTGACCCAGCATCACCAAACGCTGTCATGGGTCTGGACCGACATTATCCCAAAGCAGCTCCTGGGGGAGGCAGCCCCAGACACCGCAGGGGGGGACAGGGAATCGCTACCTCCCTAAAACAGCTTCATTCTCACTTTCCCTTTAATGATTTCCCAGCTGCTTCCCCATTTTAGCTGATAATGGGACTTCACTCTCTATCTGGGTTTGAGAGTTGCTTGCCTTGTTCGAGCTGAAGAAAATCAATTCCCCTCTCACTCAAGTCTTTCCAAGACAGATGAACTGAAGATCGCGCCTGCCTGAGCAAAATATTTATTCAGTCTGGGAACAGATTTACTTTTGAACCTTCTATAAATACAGCTGAAGGCCCCGTTTTAATCCCTTACCAGAAGACCTAATTTTATTTGTTTTGTGCTTCAAAATATCCTCCCTTTTCCAACGCCCTGTCAGCAGGTGAAGAAAAGCAGAGATTCTGGCACCCACCTCGGGTGGACGGAGGGCTCCAGAGCACAGCCGTGGGCGCCGGGGTGCCCATGCACGATCCCACAGCAGGACGGGGCTCAGTGGTGCTGGGGAAAGGGTGAGACCCCCGCGCTGACGGGGTCCTGGCTCTGCGAGGGTTTCCTGCTCTCGGGTACTGATTTACACCCTGTTGGCGCTGCCAGGGGCTGGGGCAGCATCACACCAGCACCCCGAAGGGCAGGTCCTGCCGAGCTTCTCTAAATACCTTTGACTCATCCTGCCCCACCAGCTCCTGGCCCCTTCGAGCAGTAACAGAGCAGCACAAATAATCTGTGTCTGGCCAGGGAGACGAGGTGCTGACACGGATTAAAACGCTGGAGTGCCCATCCCAGGTCCCCTCCCGAGCTCCACAGCAGCTCCGGGCCAGCAGCGAGTTCCCGTGCAGCCACGGGATGACCAGATCGGGCGAGGGGATTGCCGTGTCCCCATTTGAAAGGCTGCCTGCCACATCTCCACCCCATGGAAGGCTCCTCCAAAGACGCAGGATGCCCTACACCGCAGCCGGCTCACTGATCTGACACACTTATTAAATTGCTATTATGCCTGTTGGCTAATTACCTTCTCTGGAAACCTGAGAGGACAGAAATTTGACATTGAGCTGTGAAAATCCGCAGCCCTACAGACGCTGGCTGGGTCTGGAGTGCCCACTGGAGCCGGAGGGCAAGCGAGGGGCTGGAAACACGGCGGGTGCTGAGGTGTCGGTCCCTGCCCCACTGGGCACAGCCCCACAGCCTGACCCAGGATGGGGACCCCCGGTGAACCCCCCACGCTGCATCCCAGGGTGTCAGAGCTGCTCTTCCCGCGCCCTGCGGCGGCCGGAGCAGATTAATCTGGGTGTGCTTTAATCCGTTAAAGCCCTTTCGTAACAGTGCTGAAAAATAAGCCTGGAGAGTTCCTAATACTTCTTGAAAATTTCGAGTTGGGATATTTATAGGTTCTGCCCTTGCGTGCGACGAAGCTCGCCCGGCGACGGGCGGGAGGGCTCTGCGGCGGGGGGGACCCGCCAGGACCCAGCTCGGTGCCGCTCCCCATCTCCCGCTGGCTCGGTAACAAGCTTCCCTTGTTTGGGATTCTTATTTTTCTTTCCTAAAAACATTTCAGGGCTCCTCCACAGAGCCTCCAGCCCCAGCGCACAGACGGGCTCTGTGCTGAGACGCCTTCGGCACTTCAAACAAACGCAAAGCAGCCGCGCTCCTCGCCCCCGATCGACAGCGGCCGTGCCAGCGTCCCCCAGGGCACGTGTGCCCGGGGAGGTGAGGGCAGGGTGAGGTGAGCAGGTGACAAACAGCGATGGGAAAGGTGACACGTCAAAGAAACACCCCCAAAAAACCAGCCTCTTCCGTGCCTCAGGGACGCCTTGCACGGAGCTCGTGCTCGTAGGCGTCGGGGCTGCTGCCACGTCCCCTTGGGAAGCCGAGACCACCCAACGCTGGACAGCGGGATGTCCACGGGGCAGGGCAGCTGGGCAAGGATAGATCCACTCCAGGACGGACGTGGCTGCTGGCAGAAGCTCCTGCTCCGCTCGCCAGAGGGAACGTTCCCTCCTCGTTGCAGCGAGCTCTGACCACTCGCAGGATGCCAGCCAGGCACACCCAAAACCGGGGAAAACAGCCCCGCCAAAGGCTGCGGCACCTGGCAGGGTCCTGCCGTGAGCACCACCCCAGGAACTGCTGCTGCCCAGAGGAGAGAGCTTATAGAGTTTCAAGAGCAGAAATCCCCCTGGGCGCTGCATCTCGCCTGCCTGCGGCCAGGATCAATCCCCAGGCAGGATAACGCCAGGACCTCTTCAGCTCCATCCCTATTCTGAAAGCAGCTGGCTGGGAGGCTGGGGTCCTGCTCTGGAGCTCTAGTTTCCAGTAACCACCACTGGTGACCATTGGCACCTCTGCCACCCCAGTCGTGGGCTCGACAGGGTCAGGGGAGCAGCCAGACAACCAGGGCAGCAACACCACGACACCTGAAAGACCCAGGTCACCGGTCTCACATCCCTCCTGCTCCAACAGATAAAGGAAAAAAATAACCCCAGAAAGCTCTTGGCTCTTCGCCACGCGGTTTTACAAAGACGTGACCTGCTGCTCCTCGCTACACTGGGCTGTGGGACTTTTCCCAGTTCAAAGGCAGCAGAGGTCTCAAAGAACTGGGAGGTGAACGGAAGGTGAGACGCAGCCTCTGATCTTACGCTGGTGAGACCCACCCCACGTTCAACAGCTCCCTCATCCCCCACCCGTGCCGAGCAAGAGCCGGAGACCGACGTCAGAGCCAGAAATACCCAAACTGGGAACAAAGCGCTGGGCGCAGCGGCCGGTGCCATCTGCCCCATGGTGCTGACTCAGCCTGGATCCCCCTGAGATACCCAGCAGGTCTGAGGCTGGGTCCTACTCGTGGGCAGAGGAGTGGGAAATGCTCTCTCTGCCAGCCCAGACAGAGCTGTGCCAAGATGATAAAGCCCCCAGTTATCGTCTGTCGTCCCTCCCAGCTCGCCAGGGCTCCTCGACCTGCTGATACCAGGTAACTCCTGCATCCTTGGAGATGCGACACATTGGGCTGGGAGCAGGAGGAATTCCCTGCACGGAGAGGGCCTGGGAGTCGGCAGAGACCTAAGTCTGTGCTGCACCAGCTCCCACTGCACCACCGGGTCTGCCTGGTCTGGGACAGGAGGAAACCAGCTCCAAGAGAGGGATCTGCTCAACACCCTGGCACCTTGGCACCGCATCACCCGGGCACCCTGGCTGCCACAGCCCTCACAGAGGTTCGGGCAGCTGGAGCGGCTTGTCCCAACTTGCATGGATTAGGACTTAACCTCAAAATGTTTCCCTTGCAATTTCCAAGTGATCGTTCTTATCAACTAATTAAAAAATTTCCATAATTAGGTCAGGGAAAATCACGACTCGGGAACGTTTCCGTTTCAAAGCAGCCCGGATCTGTGCGGTGTTGAGGGCTCGGGGCCACCGCTGCCCCTCGGCCGGGTGTTCATCCTGGGGAAGAGGCTGTTTGCTCTGCGGGGGGAAAAGTGGCGTTTTTGAGAGACACAAACCCACCGTAACCGGCCCTCTGGCAGCGGGGGGACCCTTCCCGAAACTCAGACCCTGCCAAGATGAAGGTGTGCGGGGGAGCCCCCCCACTGCCCCGTGGCTCTGCCCGCAGCCCTGGGGTGCTCAGCCCCCATCCCCTGCCCGCACTATGGGGCAGGAGCCTGGCTGGCCCCACCGCCATGGCCCTGGGCACACTGGCCATGGGAGGACATCATGATGCCTCCAAAAGACAACCCAGATCCGTGCGTCCCAGAGGAGCACCGGGTCAGCTTTCCACGTGCTCCGGGTGCTTCAAATCCCCAGGTTCTCTTTTACGACGTATACATGAATTGTTGTGGTTCTAATAAAAACCGAGCCCTTGCTACCGTGCAGCCGCAGCCTGGGCTTCCTTCAGAGCACAGATATAATTCCTGACAGGGGCTTCCAGACACATAAATTATGACACTATTTTGGAGGCAATCTCAGAACATCAGACTAAGAAACAACCTTTGTACATCACAATATTGTTTCTAAATTGACAAACAGACCCTCATGGGCTTCATTACTCTGCTCCGGGGCGCGCATTTTTGCATTTTTATTTTCCCTAGGAATGATTGAAGGGCTGCAGAACCGTGGGCTCCGGGTTCGGCAAATTCAAACATCGAGCTGAGGAATGAGAGCAGTGTCTCGATGGGATGCAGAGCTCAGAGAGGGGCTCTCTGTTCCCTTAGCGTTCAAGTCTAACACACTTTGGAGGTTGCCCTGTGCCCCCAGGATGGGTTTGCTTCCAGTTCTGGAAGTTCAACAGTGTAAAGCAACTTGGTAACACGTTCAGTACCTGACTGCGAGCGTCTGTGCAAAGGTCCCGGTTTATTCAATAGTCGACTTGCCCCGTGTACTTGCAGAGATATGTAGATCTCCACGGAAATGCCAAAAAAAAAGCCAAAGCAAGGAGAAGATCTCCAGAAACAGCAACCAACAGTCCCAAGGCCAGGGTTCCTTCACCGGGCACCAGCTGATGCTCAAGGATGCTGGGACAATGCTCGAGGAATGGGTTTGGGTTGGAACAGCCGCAGGCCAGCAAGCTCCTGGTGCCGCTCTACTGGGGCCATGGCATCGCTCTGGGCTCCACTCAGGAATGAACAGCGGCCCCAGCGCCAACCCACGGGGATAAACAGCAGGAGGGGGCAGGCGGGGGCAGCTCTGCCCTGTCCCTGTCCCATCGCTGTCCCCATCGGCACATTCATGGAGCCTCACCCTGTGCCACAGTGGCCGGGCACCCCGGGCAGCCACCACCAGCCACAGGGAAATGGCACAGAGAGGGAACCAGCCTCAAAACCCACCCCTCTGGGGAGCCCCGCAGGCGGGAGGGGAAACCCTGCCGGTTTGGGTGCGACGCTGCCGTGCTGCTGGTTCAGTTCTGCATCTCAGGTTCTGCGGTATTTATACTCCTTCCTGCCAGCAAAAATAGACTCAGCACATCTGAGTTGGGTGTCTCGGCTCTTTGTGCTGAGAGACGGGAGAAGCCAGGCAGGAGGGGAGGGAGGGAAAGCCCCGATCCAGCACACGCTCAGCTGCGTAGCATCTCCTGGCACAGCTTTATCACTGGGCTTCGCCGAGCAGCCAGGTCCCCAACCCTCCCCTACCGCAGCCAGGACATGGTCCAGCAACAGGGATGAGGCCCCAAGGCCAGAGAGCCACCGGCTCCAACCAATATTTCTCATTCTCGAGACTGTTAAACCAAGCTCTGAGTTTATCTGCACCGGGATCTGGCTGGTCCATCAAAGCTGAGCACCCCTCGAGCCAGCGGCAGCCAGAGCAGCCGCTCCACAGAGCCAGCCGAGCACGACGCCGGAGCTCAGCGATGCTCGTGCACGAGACACACAGCGGGAAGTCACAGCTCGGCCTGACGTCACCACCCTGAGAACGCGTAGCAAAGCTCTGCACATTTACATACCGAGAGCCACAGCCAGGATGATGCGAGGCTGGTTTTCAATGCACGTGGCAGATCACGCAACAGCAAGGAGCCCCCCAGCACACGTCACCCCCAGCCCAGCTCTGAACTCTGCGTATGGCCGGAGAGCTCTCCTCAGCGGAGTCGCCCCGGCAGCTACCGAGGGACCTCTGTGGTTTCCTCCCACCCCCACGGAGCCGTTTTCAGCCAAGCAACAAACACCACTGAGAGGAGCCGCCGCTGGGCTGGATGCTCCATTGGAAAACACCTGCAGCCACTTAAAAACCCAAAAAAGTCAATGGTGGTGGATTTGACTCGCGTTGGCTGCCGGAGCTCCCGGCCAGGCTGGCAGCAGGGACAGAGGCTCATTTATTCGCGGCCTGTCGCGTACAGCGGCGCTGCCCATTGATGCTATTTTCGGGCACCGTGCCCCACATGCAGACGCAGCAGCTCGCACAAAGCGCCTCAGCTCCGCGCTCAGACACCCCAGATAATCACAGAGACGAAGGCGGGTTCTGCGCAGCACCGAGCGGCGCAGGACCAGCTCCTGCCTCGCGTTTGCGCTGGAAACCGCTGCCGCGCTCCGCTCCGGGCAGGTGGAGCTGCCGGCTACACAGGACCCACGGACACATCCAGCCCGCACAGGAGCAGGCAGCTCGAGCTGCAAGGTGCCAATAGAGCTGGCGCTGATCCCTTCACACCAGTGAATTAACCTAAAGCCTCCAGGAGCGCAAAGCTGGGCCCTACACCCCTTACCTTCGTAGAGAATCATCTCCTATCTTTAAGATGCACTTTCAAGTTTTGCTCTGAAAATGAAACGCAGCCACATCTGCCCAGGGGAACTGGGAGTTCAGATTCTGTGCAAGAAGTTGCTCTCCCACAGGCGCATCCAGCGCGACCGGCACCCACAGCTCTGCCGCTGCACGGCTGGGGGCAGGCGCAGGCACGTCCCAGCTCTCTGGATCTGCGGGTTTGCTCTCGGGCACAGCAGAGCTCCAGTCCAACCCCACCCCAACGCGTAACTCATCAAAAGCCTCAGCATCGAGTTAATAGCGAAGTGTATCGATAAGAGCAGAGGAGGGAGTGGGCAGCGTTCCGGGTGAGGACGCTGCCTCTGCATCCACGCTCGGTCCTGCTCGGCAGGTTGGTCTGGAGGAACACGCTCTGCCCAGGCTGCAGCCACCCCGAGACACGGCGCCCGCTGCCCAAGCCGCGAACAGAAAGGGCTTTTGTAAGGCTTCAGTAAAAGTCCTTTTCTCTCAAAGCCGAGTTCCCCTTGTGGAGGCGGCCAGGAAGCCTCGGCTCCATTTCCAACACAAACCTCCCCGTGCCTCAACCACAGTAGGGGTGTGAGCAGCCCCCACACCCCGCGGCCCAGCCGTGGGTGCCCTGCACACCCCAACACCCTGAGCAACACGGCGGGGTCCAGGCGGTGCCCACGGACGCGGCTTCGCTGCCCAGCCACGGACGCAGCCCCACCACCCACCCACGGTCACGGACACGGTCCCACCGCCCAGGTCATGCCACCCACCCCAGCTGCCCACAGACACCTTGATGAACACCACCTGGGCCCAGGCTCTGCCAGCAGACCCCAGCCCAGCCCGTGGGCATCACCCGCCGCACATCCCCCGTGGCACCGACACCTTGGCCGAGACGAGCCGGGGGCAGCACCCGCCGGGCACCCCCGGGTCCCGCCGGGCGTGGGAAGGGCAGCCCCGAGCTGGGACCAGGGGCTGCGGCCGGGGCCTCGGAAAGTTCCTCTGAAGAAGTTTCCCTCCTGCCCTGACACGTCCCGGGGGGCTGCTCAGCGAGGCCGGGGGCTGCCCCTGCCACCCCCTGCCAGCCCCTGCCAGCCGTGCTCGGCGCTGCGCAGCCGGGCTGCCCGCTCCCCGGGGCCGCAGGGATGGACGCGGGGCCGGAGCAGCCCCCCCGGGCTCCATCCATCCCTCCATCCATCCCTCCATCTCTCCCTCCATCCCTCTCCGCGGTGTTTCCCCAGCGCATCCCCCTCTCCCCTCCCACAACTTTGCTACGGCCGCAACTCTCCCGGGCCCGCAGCGCGGCCGCAGAGGGCTGGGGGGACTGGGGATACTGGTGGGACTGGTGGTGCCGAGGGAGCCCGAGCAGCCCCCCGCCCCCCTGCCCGCCCTACCTGCCCAGCCGCCCGGCTCCGCCGCCGTTTGCAGCATCCTCCCGCCGGCTGCTCGCTCCCGGCTGGGCGAGCGCGCTCCCGGAGGAGGAGGAGGAGGAGGAGGAAGGAGGGATGAAGGCAGCGCGCCGCCGCCGTGCCCGTCTCCCCCCCCGTGCTGGGTGGGAGGGGGNGACTGGGGATACTGGTGGGACTGGTGGTGCCGAGGGAGCCCGAGCAGCCCCCCGCCCCCCTGCCCGCCCTACCTGCCCAGCCGCCCGGCTCCGCCGCCGTTTGCAGCATCCTCCCGCCGGCTGCTCGCTCCCGGCTGGGCGAGCGCGCTCCCGGAGGAGGAGGAGGAGGAGGAGGAAGGAGGGATGAAGGCAGCGCGCCGCCGCCGTGCCCGTCCCCCCCCCCGTGCGGGGTGGGAGGGGGAACCGCATCCCGGGGCTGCGTCCCCGCAACGGGGCCGGGGGGGCCGCGGGCTGGGACGGGGCTGCAAGAGCCGGAGGGGAGCCCGGGGGGGCAGAGACCCCCGAGAACCCCCTGCCCGGCTGTGAGGACACCCCCAAAATCCCCCTGCCCGGCTGTGCAGACACCCCCAGACACCCCCAAAATCCCCCTTCCTGGCTGTGCAGACACCCCCAGACACCTCTAGGATCCCCCTGCCCGGCTGTGCTGCCACAGCCCTCCCGGGACGCCCAGGGCAGCGCCGTGGCTCCCCAGGCCCTTTCGAGGGGATTCGGGGTCAGTCAGGGCACACGGAGCGGGGTGACCCAGCAGGGTCATGGGGAGAGCAGCCCAATTTCGGGGCACAGAGGTGCCCGGTGCCACCAGCAGCGTGGAGGGGTGAGGTCTCAGTCCTGCCAGGACGAGGGTCCCCAGTCCCGCAGCCCCAAACCTCAGCAGGCGGCCCAGCTCCCCAGGAGCAATGGGAGGGGACAGGGGAGGTGGCACCTGGGGGGCTGCAGGGGTGGCAGAGCCCCCAGTCTGCCCCGGAGCACGGCTGGGTTCGTGAGCAGACACCAGCAGCGTGGCAGGACAAGGCCTCGCGCCCTGCCCAGACTCTCCGGCTGCTCCCGGACGATGCGATGGAGCCGGGCAGGAGGGGACGGAGGGAGGGAGGGGGCCAGCAGAGAGATGCTCTTTGCTCTGAAGTCATCGTGGCTGGAGCGCCAGGGCCCGGCGGGCGAAGGCGCCTTTGCTGACACGCAGCCGGCTTCTGCTAAGATCAACATTTTCCGGAGTGCCAAAGCGTGTGTTGTCCTGTCGCCGTCGCCGGTATTAATATTTCAGCAGCTCCCAGAACCTTTAAGCGGGGCCACTGAGTGTTGACACAGAAGAGCAGAAATAAAAAGGACCTGCTGCCCGCCCCAAGGAATATACTGTCTAGACGCGTTACATAATCACACTTTGCCCTCCTCCAGGACATTTTGCAGAGGATCTCCAAGCGCTTCGCAAAACCCGCTAATTAATCTGCGCAGCCGGGCTGCGGGGGACCCGCGCGGCTCTCCCGGGCTGCCTGGCCAGGAGCACTCTCCTCCAGAGCAGACGCTCAGGGCTCTCGTCTGCAGAAGCTCTCGCCCGCTCGCTGCTTTGCCTCCGCTCAGCACTGGAATTGATGCCAAGATGAAGACGTCCGATGGGCCCCGTGGAGTAGCTGGTGGAGGCTGCTGGAAGCGAGGGCAGACCACGTGCTGCTCCCAGCTCCTCCGAGCCCACGGGGGACCACGGCTTGAGGGCCTCCAGCTTCTGGGGAGGTGGAAACCAGGAGCAGAGAGACCAAGGAGCTTTTATCTCCTCTCCGCCAGCTGTTTCTAGATCTGTAGATCTCGGAACACGAGCGGCTGTCCCAGCAGCGCTGCGTCACCCTCGTCCACACCGAGCCCCTTCCCTGCTGCCGCTGGATCCAGGGTCAGGTCCTGAGGAGCAGCAGCGCAGCAGCACCGAGCCCAGCGCGGCTCTCGTAAATCACTTCAGTTTTTCAGAAGGCTTTCTCCAAAGCTCGGTGCATTTATTTGCTGTGCCATCCGATTTTCACCATGTCGGCTGGTTTTTTTCCCTCCCTATAAATAATTACAGGCGCTCTAATGGATCTCAAACCTTGCATTACCTTAGCTGTCAGGAGCTTGACGATTACGGTGGAGCCTTCCTCTCCAAGGAGCAGAGACAGGGCTGCTGCTCTGCCACAGACCTTTTCCATTCGCATTAACCCTTACAGCCCCATCCTGCCACCACCCCACCACAAGGAAGGGGCTGCACTCCCCCCGCCAGACAAGGGAAGGGGGAGCACAGGGATGAGGCCTCTCACCCAGCTCATGTCTCCTGGCATCCCAGCACTGGGGCACACGGGTGAGTCGCTCCCCTCCATGGTACCTGCTGCCTTCCCCCTGCCGAAGGCAGCCGCTCACCTCTCTCGCAGCCTAATGAAATATTCCTCTCACCCTCTTTCCCCTCTCCTGAAGTTTTCATGGTATATTTAGCAAGCCTGCACACAGGGATTTTTTAAAATGAAACTAAACTTTCAGGCGTGTTCCAGCCTGTGCCTGTGAAGGGACCAAGCCACTGACACGTCGCTGTGTCAAAAAGACGAGTGGGAACGCCAGGCAGCAGGGAGGAGGGAGCTGCTCCCAGTCCCAGCGGCTCATACAAACTGGCCCCAGCGGGGCTCTGGGGCTGTGCCCACTGAGGGGAGCCCAGCTCTGCTGAACGCTGCTTCCCACCACGCAAATGGGTTTTCCTGATTAAATTCCTCCTGAAAATGTTTCCCCTAATGAGAACTTCACAATCTGTTCTTTATTTCCCACACAACCTTGCCCAGCCCTGGCTGCTCCCATCTCCTTCCCACACAGAGCCGGCCTCGGGGTGCTCCAAACAATCTCAGGCAGACTCCAAGCAACTCGTTTTTCCCACCCAGACACGGCACAGAGTCAGAGCAAGGCAGGCGATGCGATAGGATCTCCGCAGCCTGCTCATCCTCCCGGAGACACCTCTCCTCTTGCGCTTAGTTCAGCTTCTCCCCAAGATATCGTTTGTGCCAACACAGACTTACTGTCCTTAAACCTCTCCGTTTGCTACGGATATTTCTGAAAATGAAGGCAAATCTCTAAACGAAGGGAAGGTCGTCTCGAGCTGCACCACACGGCAATGCTGGGGACAGATTAGCAGCAGGAACGGCACATCCAAAGCCTCCGTCTCATTGCGGTTGCTCACAAAGTTTCTCCCACCCCCGTGCTCGTTTCTTCACAGCAGCTTTTTGCATTCAAGAGAGATGAGCCTACGAGAGACCAGGCCCTCGTCAGGGCTGAAGCTTCACCTTTCCTCGGGTTCGTGGAGTTCAGCAGCTCCACACTCAGTAAATAAGAAGTTTTACAATCAACCCAACATTTCACATCCTCCTGGTAGCAACGAAGCCACCACCAAAATCCATCCCGGGCTGCTGGCCCTACGTGCTTCCATCCCTGTGCAAACACGAGGCTCGGAGCCGGTGCCATGACCAGCTGCAGCACCTTGTCCCTGATTCACAACAGATCCTCCCGAAACAGCTGCGCAGGGCCTGCCATGCCCCATGGAGACGCGAGTTGGCAGCTCAGGTGCTGCCAAAGTGCCCCCTGAGAGACCCCGGCCCCTGCCTGTGCCAGACACGCGGCCGCCAAGGGCCTGGAGGTTTCTCCAGGGGGGAAGAGAATCCCCCCACAGCACCCGCCGGGGTCCCACCGGGGCTGGCTCTGCAAGTGGAGCCAGGAGCTGTTGGTGCCCATGCCCAGCGTCGCTGCCTCCCTGCAGGGACCCGTGCCAGGCACAGCCGCCTCTGCCCGGGTTTCTGGGCGCAGGAGATGAGCGCGCAAAGGAGGGAGCACGGGAACCGAGCCGGGGTCCCACACTAGGGTGTCCCAGCCCCAGCGTCGCTTTCCAGGAAGCCTCACCAGCTCCCTGGCCGCAGCGCTGAGCTGTGCCAAGCTGCTCCGGCAGCTGCCGTGGCCGTTCAGCAGCTGTTAAGCCTCTAATTGCTCATTGAGTCGTAATTTCCCTTTCTTTTTTTTTTTTTTTCCTGTAGTGAAAGCAGCACTGCCAGGGAATTAAAAATCTTTTCAAAAGCCTATAAAGATTTCATCAATGTTTCAGATCCAGATCAACCGGGGTTACGTCTTTACAGCCGGGAGAAGGGGTAGGCGATGGGGAGAGGCAGCACAAGTTGGGGCGAGCAAGGGCCCGAGGAAGAGGAGCCCCGATTGATTACCTGGCTCTGGCCGGGCACGCTGATGGACCTGACGGTCGGTGCAGGCAGGGAGGGCATCAGCCGGGCAAACACCCACAGGTGGATTCAGGAGAGCCCGCGGTGTCCTCAGGGACAAAAATCTGCGCTCTGTGAAAAAATAAAAGTTGTAAGAACGGGAGAAGCTTTTCCATTCACACAGCCCTTTCCACTTCGCAAATAGCTCGTTAATTAAATCTCAGCAGCTCTTACAGCGGCAAGGGCCACGTAACCACGGGGTGTGTGGTTTGAAGATCAACCCCCGGCCCAACAGCACCTTCCCGATGCTTTTAAGGGCAGGGCAAGAGCCCTGGGACAGTGCCCTGCCTGTGCGTCTGTCCCCACGCCTGACGGACGCCTCAGTCCGTAGCGACGGCCGCGCTTCTGCCATCGAGCTCCAGCTCCACCAGCAGCAGGACGAGAGCAGTGGCCCAGCCCCAGTGCCAGAGGGGGCGGCCACCCAGCACCGGGCACCCAGGGTCTGTCCCCACGGGGGGTCCGGCCAAGCCGCCGGTGCAGCCGCACTTGGTGCAGGGGTCCTGGTCCCACAGAGCAGTCGAGAAGCTGCCCCAGGCCAGGGATGCTCCAGCCCCACAGCCCCCGCCAGCGTCGTGCTCCGGTTCCTTGGCCACGACATCAGGTCCCTGAAGGCCACTGAGCAAAAGAGGCACCAATAACTCATCGTTAGCGGCGAGACTTCTCTGATTTTATGGCAATTGTTCTTTCCTTCCCATCGTAACTTTTAATTAAAACCTACAAAGGGAAGATAACTGGTCCCTCCGCATAATTGCGGGGAGTAAATTTTATTGTATAGAAAAGTGGTTTTAATTTTTAATAGACTTATTTTTAAGGAAGAGCAACACTTTGAAGGGAGCTGTGAGCTCTGGCAACATTATCAAAGGCGGGAAGAGGAACAGAGATGGGTTTATTACATGCTCCCTATAAAACTGTTATTTTAGGGAAGTTTTGTGCTTCCTCCTAATGAGAGATGAATTGCACCAGCTCCGTTTGCTGTAGGAGGAAAATTAAAATGAAACTGATAAGAGGCCCAGCCTCTAGCTTCTGACTTACCTCCCAATTATAAATGAAAGCTCAGAGGCATTCCAGAGACGGGACTTGATGTCTACATTAATTATAAATAAATTATCTACACTTAATGTTTAAATGAAATTCCAGATAAAGCTTTATATTTAGAAGAGCGTTGCATCAGCACATCAATATTTATGCGAGGAGGCTGGATGGAGGAGCTGCGCGGCTCCAGCGCGACGTCAGAGCGGGGCCGGAGAGGGGACCCCCAGCCAGGGGCTGCAGGAGCAGGGCTGGGGAGCACCAGGATAATCAGGTCAGGTCGGGTCGGGCCGGGTCTACTTCACTCTGCTCTGCCCAGCCCCACCCCACCCAGCCCCACCCTTCCTAGTCCCGCCCTTCCCAGCCCCACCCAGCCCAGGACCCGGCAGGACCCACCTTTTCCAGGAGCTAAACTGGACCACAGAGCAAAGCTGAGATTTGCTCAACACCTTCCGATATGAACCCGACGGCTTCAGCCACACGGACAGTGTTTTGTGACACCCAAATAAACGCTGTTTTCCATCACACCCTCTCGCTGCCGCCCCAGACCAACCCCCCTGCTGCTCCCGCCTGCACCCCGAGCCCTTGGTCCTGAGCCTGTCTCAGAGCTTCGCCGTTCCCCCGCAGTGAGGAGGGGACGTTGTCCGTGCCACAGCGTTTTTCACGGCTTCGCCTCAGCTGCTGCAGAAAGTTTTATGGCTCGCACAGGTTTGTTGTTCGACTCAGGCTTAAAAGGAGACGTTTTTCATGCTTTAATGCAGCCGGGGTGGAAGAGGAGAAATGTGACAGGCCCGTGGCTCAAAGCTGTGAAGGAAAACAGCAAAGGAGAATAAATAAAAGGCAACTGAAATCGTTCAGCCCCTGGTCGCTTGTGCAGCAGTTCAGCCAAGGTCCAGGTGGGACCCGGCATCCCCAGCAGCCACTGCTGAGGTGGGACATGGGGAGCATCCCAGACAGAGCTGAGCATCCCGGACAGAGCCGAGCATCCCAGCCAGGGCACTGCCTGTGTGTGCGACCCACCAGCGAGGGCTGGGCCAGCAAAGCTTGGCACAATCGGCCCAGGAGTTGCAGCAGGGTCACCTTCGGTATCGCAGCGCCGCACAGTCCTCGTTCTGCAAGGGGAGCGGTATCTCATTTCTTCCTCAATTAGCTCCTGATTATCAGTGTCCCAGGGCCCCTTTCCAGTCTCTGTTTAATGCACCATTAATAATTCATTTCTCAGATAGCAGGAATGCAGTGCGAGGTTAGGGCTTTGTGACTAATAAGTACCAGAGCAACCCTCATCTCCAAGGGACAAATGAAGGGAACAAAAATAAAGCGAAAGAATCAAAGCTAATACGTTTTGTGGCCTTTAATCAAACACTGGAGAAAGGCTCTGCTTGCTCAGGTGAAGAACGCCCAGGCTCACGCCTCCTCGGTGGCCGCGGGCTGCGGGGTTCCCACGCCTCCCCAGCAATGCCACGGCCTCACCAGCACCGACACCGTCCCACCACCTTCCCCGGCAGTAGAGAGGGAAACTGAGTCACCTCGAGGCAAAATCTGGGTGGTGACCAAGCCAAAGCAGGGGCTCTGCCCACCGAGGGGCAGGCAGAGGGGCAGAGCTGGCGCAGAGCGTGGCGGGAGCCACACGGCGCGTTGGCAGCTGCACATTAAGTGTGACGGGTTTCTGACAGATCCAATTATAAAGCCAGGTCTCAGCAGAATCGCAGCCCTAAGATTTAGTGCATGAAATTTTGTTGGGGAATTTTCCGACATTGCAGCTTGTGCCGTGGATCCGCACGGGCCCCGGGCTGTGCCAGCACCCGTCGGGCTATGCCACAGCCTCACCTTCACAGTGCTGAGTCCCCTCCCTTGCCCACACCCTGCCGATGCACAGGCCAAATGAAAAGAATCACCTAAAAACCAGCAAGAATAAGAGCACTGGAGGAGGAGGTACCTGCAGCCTTCCTGCTCCTCTGCCTGATGGAGTCGTGCCCTGGCCCCAAGCCCGGGCGCTGCGTGCCAGGATCGTACCTGCCCCTGCACAGCTCCAGGGTCAGCAGGGCTGGGATCACACATGGGCTATGGGCTGTAAATCACTTGGGCTTCCAGCAGCTGAGGATCTGCCCAGTCCTTCGCCGCACAGACCTAGGATGGTATTTTCAGTGCAGCTTCCTAGGTAAGTGCGGTGGGCACGTGCAGAGCAGCATCTGCCTGTGCATTAGCACCTGCCTGGGACCTTTCAGCTGATTTCAGCCAATTGGCTGATCTTAAGAGGGTCACATGAGTTTCCCTCAAAGTGGTGGGCCAGGAGAGGCAGGGAGATGCATTTCACCTGTGCCCCTGCCAGGGAGCAGCCCATGGGTTCACCAGGGCCTGTCTTGGTTTGGGGATAGGCAGGCAGCCCATTGCTGGAGGACAAGGAGACACGTGGCAAATCCCCCTTGGGAAGAACTCTGCTCCTGCCTGCCCTGGAAATGCTCCTCGGATGAAAGCTGCCGAGTACCCTCCAGGGACCAAGATTTGGGCCAAGAGGATGTGGGGATGTGAGGCTGGTAGCTCCCCTGTAGCGCTTTGGAACAAAGAGATGCTGAGTGTCTGAGCCGAGCATGGGGCTGGGTGCTCTGCCCCTGCCCCCGCCAGAGCTGCATCAAACGCACCCCCTGGATTCCAAGGTTTATTTCCCTTTCCACACAGTGGCTGAGAGGGCAGCGCTGTGCCCGGTGCCAACAGCAGATCCTGTGATCGCAGGTGGGGAGGAAGCTGGGGATGAAAGCTGGCAAATCTGCAGCACCGCAGCCGTCGGATCGGAGCTGCGGCACCGTCCCCGGGCTCTGGAACCTGGGAGCTGCTGGGAAGGCAGATTTGTTTTCGCACCTGCAAAGCTGCTCCATTCACAGCTGAGCCCAGGCTGGCAAGAGCCGCAGGGAGGAAGGTGCTGGGGCAGCCTGGCTGCTGCCAGAGGCCTGGGAGCCTTCCCCAACCCCATCCTTGGCTTCTGTGCCCTCCTCTGGGGCTCCTGATGAACAGCTGCAGCCCCTGCCCCGAGCCCAGCAGAGCACCCGTGCACCCCTCACGGCCAGAGATTGGGCTGGTCTGACCCAGCTGCGGTGGTGCCCAGCACCCCGGGCACAAGCTGCAGCAGTTCCACAGGCGCCACCCAGAAGGGACACCTCCTTGAGCGCCCAGGGATGAGCAGCCCTTGTCAAGGAGCCAGCAGGGACCCGCAGCTCCCAGGGCACGCGCCTCCCCGTGCCACCGGCTCGGCTGGCATCGCCCGGCCACATGCCAGGCAGCTTTTTCGGTCTAAGCAGAATAAAACCGCAGTGATTATATTTCCCGCATCCCCGCTTGGGGCGGGAGGGAAATTGTTTGATGCTAATCCCCTTGTTTAATCCACCGGCAACCTGACATGCGAACAGTCAAGATTAACTCCCGGCGGGGAATCGTTAGACGAGCAGCCGCTGGTCGCGGGGACGGCGGAGCAGAGCAGGACGAGGACGTCCCTGCGCGCTTTGCGGGTTCCCACGAGTGAGAGGGGAGGTACGAGCGGCGTGGGGAGAGGGCTTGTGGTCTGCAGGATCGAGTTCCTCCACAATGAGCAGTTTTCACCAGGCTGGAATTTCCCTGGGTACAGAAAGAGAGGCTCCAGCTGTCCCAGGAAAGGTCACCCCGGGGGCTGACGCGCTCCCGCGCTCTGGCACAGGCATCGTGCGACACTGAGATTTTTCAGATGTGCCTGGGAAGCAAAATTCACCTCCCCAACCCCCCTTCCCCATGATGCCACCAGACTCGTCCTACTGCTGCCCAAACCCCTGTCCTCAGGGGGCCAGAGGCGCAGGCGAAGGTCAGAGCCACCCCCAGCCCTGGGCACCCTCAGTCCAGCCCAGAGATCCTGCTCCAGCCGCTCTGCACCCTCCTTGCTGCAGACCGGTGCCTGATTTTGAGTTTCAATTTGCCTGACTTTATCTTCAAGCCCTCAGTTCTTATTATTCCTCTCTCAGCTAAGTTAAAGAGCCCTTTAATACCTGGCAGTTTTCTCCCTGGGAAGGTACTTGCACACTGTAATCAAGTCACATCTCAGGCTACTTTTCACTAAGCTAAACAGATTGAGCTCTAAGTCTCTGCTAAACACCCAGCCTCAGGAAAGGGCCAATCTGAGGCGCTGCCAAGCAGAGAGGAGCAGGAGGGTTTTTTTCAGCTGGTGCATTGAAAGGTGAATTGTTGCTTTCCGATGCACTGATGATAAACGAAATGGGCTGTACAAAAATAAATGCTTGCCTTGCCCTCGCTCTGGTCTGTGAGCAGAGGCGGCTGCTGGAGGCACGAGGGGTGCTAAGGAAAGATGCGGGTGCTCCGGGGGCTGAGCCCGTCCCCACGCCAGGCTCTGGCCTGGCAGCCTGAGGGAAGCTCAGCAACAAAAAGGCGTCTGGAAAACACCTTTGCCGCACTTTTGCAGCAGAACCTGCTGCAGCAGCTCTTTGCTGCGGGGCTAATGGTGCCTGTCTCCACTTACAGGCAGGGAGTTATGATGGCCGGGAACCGAAGCGAAGCGCTTCAGGGAGCTGAGATAAGCAAAGATGCTCCGAGCCACAGGCTTAAGCCCAGAGGCTATTGGCAGGGGATGTGTCAGTGCATGAGAACGGTCCAGCAGCCCTCTCTAATGCCCGGCTATTGGCAGGGCGGTTGGGGTGATGAAGTGGAGCTTCAGGCTGGTGTGAGCACATGGGAAGCAGCGCCAGGTCCATCTGGTGCTCTCCAGAGAGGCACGGCCACGCTGTGCCCAGGCAGGAGGGAGCTGGGTGGCACAGGGCAGAGTGTAGCCCCCTCAGGGGAGCCCAGCCCTGGGCTGTGAGAGGAGTAAGGGCAGCAGAGAGTCCCTCAGGCTGAGGGTCTGACCCACCGCGGGAGGACGAGCAGTGCAAAGCAAAGACGCTGCTGGTGCACAGGGATGCACACTGGGAACAGGCTGGGGACGTGCTTGGGCAGGCCCGTGACACACAGACCTGGTCAGACACAGACTCTCAGCCTCCCTGAGTCCTGTGGCTCCAAAGCCGGTTTATCAGCACAGCCCAGACCCGACTGACGCAGGAGTGACCTGAATGGCAGATCAGAGGGGAGCAGCCCCTGCCCCAGGCCGAGGGACGCAGCCACAGCCAGGACGGATTAACGGGGCTCGCAGAGACGCACATCCCCGCACCCTTGCACAGGCTGGCCAAGGCACAGGCAGCCTGGGGACTCGGCCACGCAAGGCTGGCTCTGAAGGATGCCGGCTCTGAAGGACGCCAGCTCTGGAGGACGCTGGCCAAGGTCGCAGCATCAATCGCTGCAGCTCGGCTGCTCCCTGCTGCCAGGCCCAAGGTGACCGAGCCCCTGGGAAGGAGAAGCCAGATGGGGGCTGGCGTTGAAGCAGAGATGCACAGGGAGGAACAAGCGGAGCCTGGGTGCAGACCCACTTGCAAAACCTGCAGAGTCCACAGAGCGATGCTGTCCTGGCCTTGTACCCCATGGGGTCAGGTGCACCCCCTTAAAAAAAGGGCAAGTTTGGACTGATGTTGCAGCAATTCTGGTTTGGGGCACCAAAGTCAACAACCAGACCCGTGTGGGCTGGCGGGAGGTTGTACCACCCAGTGCTGCCGGCACCCGTCAGGTTAACTCACAGCCTGGATTCTCCGAGAACAAATCAGGGCAATTTGAGCTTAGCAAAACGATCTGGGGTCCCTGCAGGAGGGTTTCTGCCTGGGGAGAGGCAGGAGAGGCCATCCCAGCCCACAGAGAGCTACAAATAACTCGAACGGCCTCATTACCCATTTTCTGATGAACAGGAGTTTGGAGCCGTGATTCCCCCGGGGGCAAACTCCACCTGAAACTGGGCTATGCCTCAGCGAGGCAGAGCCGCTGCCTTCAAAGTCAGGCAGGAGCCGCNCAAACCCCGGTCGGGAGCGAGGGGCCGGGTGAGCCTGGCTGAGTCCCCGCCCCGAACCCCGAGCCCCGGGCACAGCCCGTGTTGGCCGCCCTGGTTCAGCCTCCGCGGTCCGAAGGTCAAATCCTGCCGCAGCTCCGGCCGCGCTCCCGTGGGGCTGAGCTGGGGCAGAGCCGCTCGCCCTGGGCCACGGGAAGGTTTGGTCTCGGGTGGGTGGGTGGCTCAGGGCACTGAATCACAGAATCGGTTTGGTTCGAAAAGACCTTTATGATGGCCGAGCCCAGCCGCTAACCCCCGTCCCTCGGTCCAGCGAGGAAAAGCGAAGCGAGTCGTGGCTCGGTCTGCACGGGCCTGGAGGGAGGGTCACACCCCGAGGGTGACACGAAGGGTCCCGCTGCGCCAGGAGGCGGCCTGGGAGTTGTTCTCTTCCACACTAGAAGGACTGGCCGTGGGTGCTCGAGCAGTACTCCAGGTAGTCAAACTCCTCAATGGGGAACGTCACGGTGCTCCACTTCTTGTACCTCCTCTTCTCAGCCGGCGTCTCCACCACGAAGTTTTTGATGCAGAGGATGGGCAGCTTCACCTGCCGGTAGATCATCTCCATTCCCCAGTCCTGTGGGGACAGCGAGGGGACGATCACCCAGCCTGCGGCACAGCCCTGCCGGGCTGCAGGGCCACAGCCGCCGGGGCGCTGCCACACGCCACGCTCACCTGGCTGCACTCGCGGCACGCGATGCGGCAGCCGGGCTCCCAGTCCTTGAAAGTCCGCTCGAACCATATTTTCCCAGAGGAAACCCTGTAACGCAGCCTGCGAGGAAGGGGCCGACAGACACTGAGGGCAACGTTCCAGGGGACGGAAACAGGGACGTGCTGCGGCAGTCGCACACAAAGCCCCCGGCACCTCCCTAGAGCGGCGTCCCCAAGAAGGAGCTGGCAGCAGCTGCTGCCACCCCCTGCCCACCCTCGCGCGAGTGACGCCCGCCAGCGCCGGCTCCTACCCGAAGCTGGGGTTGACATTCACGTGGTGCATGCCCTCCACGGTGCGGATGTCGCTGCCGTGGCACACGGGCGCGTTGCAGTTGACGCAGTAGAGGCGAACGGTGGCCGGGTCGTGCAGCCGCCGCCTGTCGCTGATCCTGGCCTCCTTCATCAGCCAGCTGGTGACGGCGGCTCGCTGCAGCTCCCTGATCTGCAGAGGGCAGGGGTCAGCACAGGGCTACAAAGGGAGGGACGGGGGACACGGCGAGACGCGTGGGTGCCGAGAGGTGCAGCGTCCCGGAGAGCACGAGCTGCACAGCAGGATGGGCGCGGCAGGACGGACACACACACGCACCTGATGCTAACCCGTCCCATGAGCGAGTGCTGCCCTACGGGGAGAGCAGGCAGCCCAAGCCGGGCTGTGGAGCGCTGTGGCCAAGCAGCAGCAGCCGCAGGCAGGAGCTGCCTGGCCCTCGTGGTGCTCAGGGCAGTGCCCATCCTCACCTTGAGGCGATACTCCTGCTCCGGCATGGCCTGCACCGCTCTGACTGCCCTCTCCATGAGCTCCACCAGGTCCTCGTTGAGCAGCTCACGAGAGACCTCTTTACTGTTGGCTTTGGCGAGGACGGAGTAGACGCTGTTTTCGGCACGGGCACGGCCCCGCGCCTGCAGCAGAAGGGCCAAACGCTGCGGTCAGCTAAGAAGGACCATCGCTGACCCCCGCACCCCCACCCCGTGCCACCCTGCAAGGACAGACCCACCCTGCGCGCCCTGCTGTGCCTCACCAAGGAGATCCCACGGAGCTGCCAGGAGGTGTGGGATGTGAGAGCCCCCGTGTCCTGCCCCCACGGCTTTGGGGTGTCCCAGCAGGCTGCTCCCCACACGGGGCTGGGCAGGTACCTGCATCATGGCGATCTCGTTGGTCATCAGCCCATAGCGGACCACGATGTTGCACTCGGGGATATCCAGTCCCTCCTCGGCCACGCTGGTGGAGAAGAGCAGGTTGAGGGCTCCCTCGCGGAACTGCTTGATCACGTCCTGCTGCTCGTTCTGGCGGAGAAGGGGGGATGCTCCAGCAGCTGCTAAGAGCTCTGAGTCCCTGGCAGCACCCAGAGTGTGCAGAGAGGGGCAGGTCCAGCTGCCTCCCACCCTCAGCTCACCTGCGTCATGTGCCTGGCCTGGTTGCTGTAGCCGGCGCCGGTGAGGACGGCGGCCCTGACGTGCTGCCCGCGGAGCGCGGCCGTGTCCTGCAGCCAGCTGAGCAGGCTGTGGGCGCTCTGCCGCGTCTTGGTGAAGACGATGCCACGAGAGGTGCCGAGGGGCTGGAAGTGCTCCCGTAGGATCTCCTCCAGCTTGCTCAGCCGGGGGTTCTCGTAGCGCCGGTCCTCGGCGAGCACCCGTAGGCTCGTCCTGTTCTCTGCGCGGGCGAGTGGGGTGTGAGGGGGACTCCCTGCCCCCCAACCACACCCAGCACCAGTCCCCCTCCAGGCCGCTCTCTTACCCTCAAACGTGGCAGCCAGGAACTGCTCGGTGGGGTCCTTCAAATCCCTCTCGGTGGCGTAGAACTGCTGGAGGCACTGGAAGGCGTCGACCATCCGCACCGTGTCGTTGATCAGCAGAGCGTCGTTGTACTTGCGCAGGTGCAGGGCGCACACCCGCAGCTTGCGACAAAACATCTCTGCCGCTGGCGAGGGACGGGGCACGCCCTGGTCACAGCCTGGCCCGCGGCCACCGGCACGGCCCCACCGCACCCCCTCCGCTGCATCCTCACCTCTCTTCTCCAGCTCCACGATGCGCTGCTCGTAGACCTGCGTGCCGAAGTCCTGCGGCAGGTTGGGCATTTCCATGTACCGCTGGATCTGCTCCATCACCTTCTTCAGCCGCTCGCCAAAGAGGTCCTGGGGGCAGAGAGGGGCTCAGGACCTGCGGGATCGGGGACACGGCTCCTCGGAGGAGCAGCCCAGAGCACCCGGCCTGGGCTTAGGGGCTGTTTGCAGGACAGGACCCAGATGGTTGCGGGATCCCCCTGCACCAAAGCTCTGGGTCAGCCGGCTCCTTGCGCTGGCCCGAGCTCTGCGGGTGGAGGGACGCAGCCCCTGGCTCCAACCAGCCGCCCCTCACCTGCGGCCTCTCCTGGCACAGGTCGTACTGCTTCCTGGGCTGGGGCACGTGGCTCTGCAGCTGCTGCGCCCCTTCCTGCGCCGACGTGATCTTCTCGGTGTCCAGGTTGGCGCAAATCTGAGAGGGTGGGAACCCCTGTCCAGTCCTGAGCCTGGCAGCTCTGGGCGAGGCAGCCCGTGGTGCTGCTGGCATCACGGAGAGTTTGGGGATGTGCCCCCGGGGCCGCTCAGCACCCACGCCACAGGTTATCAACACTCGCCCCGAGGGACACCCCGCTACACCCCGGGGGAAGCTGTGCCGAGGTCTCTACGCCCTGTGTCGGCACCGGACCCACCTGCAGGATGTGCTCTATGGCCCCCTCCAAGGAGGTCGCCCCCCCGGTGCCAGGAGACGCCGTCAGACCCAGCACCTGCGGCAGGTCCTGCTGCCCGCTGAGCTTGCGCTGGAGGTAGCTCAGCATGATCTTGTTGTAGACGGCGTCCTTGTGCGTGTGGTGGCATTCGTCTATCACCAGCAGCGAGAAATCTGCGCCAGGCGAGGGAGGGCAGCGGGGTGGGGTGAGCCGCGCGGGAGCCGCCGAGCAGGGGCAGAGGGGCAGCCAGGCCAGTCCCGGCCGCGGGGAGAGCAGCGCCGGGGGTCCCGCACCCACCGCTCAGCTCCAGGCGCGTGTCCTCCTCCCTGCTGACCAGCGCGTTCTGCAGGATCTGGGCCGTGCAGATGACGACGTCGCTCTTCTTCACCACGCAGGCGAAGGCGGCTTTGTGGCTGCTGTCGCCACTGATGGCCGTCACCTTGAAGTCCTTCTGCAGCGCGTGGAACTCTTTGCTGGCGTGTTGCTCCACCAAGTGCACCTGCGCCCGTGACACCCCCGCTCAGCTCCGGCCCGGGGAACCGGCGGGATCCCCGTTCCCCCCGGGACAGGCGCTGGGGCTCGGGGGGCACCTTGTTGACCAGCACGGCCACTCGCCCGCCCCGCCGGGGCTGGAGGTGCCTCCACCAGACCGGCCC
>WEIS01067803.1:311-26883 GCA_013389965.1 Todus mexicanus | reverse complement strand
GAAATAAAAATATGGACTGATTTTTAAATAGTTCTGTTGTAATTCATGCAAAGGATATGCAGTACACTTAGCGAATTCTTTTGTCTTTTACCCCTAAAATAATGTGCTGTTCCCTCCAATGAATATATGTGACTTAAGTAATGAACTTGGTCATAATTATTTTATGAATACTAGCGACTGGATGCAAAATTTAGATTGCCAAAGACGAATGAAAAGCAAATTTCAGGAGATCTAACAGGAGGTGGAAGTAATAAAATGCTGAACCTACGAAATTAATGGGAGCTCATTACTGAAATAATAGTATGTCCGTCTTATATAATGCTTCCCTGCCAGAGGAACTAATGAAAGTCAAAGAGGAGAAACAGCTGGAGAATAGCTGGGAGGTACAAGGGCTGCAGTGAGAGTTTTAAACAATCTGCAGAATCCCTGGAGAAATGAGAGCAAGGTCAGAGCAAAGGTCTTAGCCCTTCTGTGCAATCTTAGCATCATAGAAAATTTGCCTTTGGTCCGTGATCAAAACTCATTCACTGTGTTTTGGTTCCAACTCGGACCAGTAATTGAAAATTGCATTTTGATGTGACTCTGCCATGCTCTCTGGTGTCCATACCTGGTTTGCAGAGCAGGGTATCTATCGACTTCCCCCAACAAAGCAGCACACTGGGGAGTTCTGTGGGTCCCTTCGTTATACACTAGGAGGTGTTGCTGTATCAATTAGAAGCTTAAAAAGAGGTGTTATGACTTGGTGAAGGCTGAGCAACTTGATTTCCCCTGGATAATGGGTGCTGTTCCCCTGCGGAGGTTCAGGCATTTGAGCTAAGACAAGCTGGATGCCAGGCACCTAAACTGCTCTTTTAATTAAGTCTGGTTATGAAATGATATGATCTTGGCAACAACAATATCTGCTAATTGTAACTGCTTGTTCTGAATTTGTTACTCAGTTGAATTACACAGGAACTAAATGTTCCTCTCAACATATTTTTTCCCTCCCTAGTAACACAATGAATCATGAAGGACATTTTCTGTGAAAGCTGGTGCAGCCCAGACCCAGCTATAGGAAGAGATTAAGTTAGAAACAGAAATATATATGTATTGGCCCTGATTCTCCTGACAGTACAAGCACTTCACTGTTAAACACTGGTGATTTGTTTGTTTGTTTGTTTTAGCTCCATGTTGCGGCACATTCTTGCCTTGTATTTCAGAAGAACTTACCCAAGCTTAAATGCTTGCCTGAGTCAAGGCTTGGCTTGCTGTGAATTTGGATCTGTGTTATGTCCACAACCCCACCTACATCACAGAACCGGTTGGACATTAAGCTCTTACAAGTATTTGGGCAATAAAAGCCTCAATATTTTTCCAGCTATCTAAGTGTTTAGAGCAACGTGACCGGGCTAATTTTCTGTGGGACCGTGTCGAACTAACTCTTGAACTAGCGAGAAGACTGGTAATTAAGAAAAGCAAATGAGTTACATTACATAATTTATTCCTGAGGGTCTGTCAGTGGGGAGAATTGTCTTTTTAAAGATGTGGCTGTTCTATATAAGGATACAAGTTTAGCAGGCGTCAGTCAGCAGGGAGCAAGCTCTGTCTTTGGCTCTGCCAGAGCAGAGGGGCATTGTGGCAGTGTGAAATTGTTTTTCCTAAGGAACTGGAATAACCATAATGAAATACAGACTCTCTCAGAGAAATGCAGATGGTGTCACCATACGTAGGATCCTGGAGAGGTCTGGGTCGTGATCCAGATTGGAATTTGTCTGACTTATCATCTAAGCAGTGCCACCATAGAGAATTGCTGGCAAAAAAATAAGTGCCAATTGTGAAAAATAAATATAAAGAATCAGATGGACCTGTGCATAAGCCAACAGAAGTTCCAGCCTTGATGTGGCAAATATAAATGCCTGTCATCTAGTGTCAACTTGTTCCAGTTGTGTTAGAACATCCTCATCTATAATCTGCTAGAGTTTCCCTGCTTTAAATCATAAGGTCAATAGCAAGATAAATCCAAGAGATTAATTTGAATCACATGATCCAACTTGTGCCAGTAACTGTGCTTTTCTGTTCTTAAGCTATGCAGCACGGTGAGGATAGTATCCAAACACTGAAGCTCCCAAATGCCTGCATGAAGTTGCATAACTCTGCAAGGGATTGTGTTTGTATGTCCATGTGGGAGACAGGTCACAACGCCCGGAACTACCCCCCTGGGCTCCAAACTGCATTTACAGTGCCGGAAAGCTGGGAGCACATGGTCACTTCACTGAGCTTTGCTTCAACACGAGGTCATGGGGACCTTGGTAAGATTTAAGATGTGGGATAATGAAAGCCGAAAATCTGATTAAAAAATAATTTAGGCTTTGATTCATTTCAGTACTTAAAAATGTGGCAAACATTCAGCGTGTCAGAGTTCTGCGGGACTACTTGCAAACTGCATTCACAGCCTCTAAAAGGATGAATTGTAAGAGGTGATCTAGACTATTCCATGAAGTCACACAGTTGACTTGTGCATAGTCATGTCTCTGTCTTCTGGCTATACTTGTGTATCTCAAAAGGGACATCTTCCACTTGCATTAGGAGATCTCTCCCACTGCTTCTTGGGCAATCATTCATCCACCTCAGGCTTTACTGTTTATACCTTTGGATATGTCTGAGCTATCATCTCATTTTCAATAACTCTATTTTTATTCTTTCTCCCAGAGAAACCATCACCATTCAGTGGAAAAGATAACACCAACTCTTTATGATATTGTCAATAAGCTCGGGGTTTTTTTATTCCTCGTTATTTTTATTCCTCATTATTAATTTAGATAAGTATATGAAAAAAAGAGATTTGACAGCTTTTGCTGTCTGGTGTGAAATGTTTACAGCTTGCAGCCCACAACTGCATTTCAAGCAAATTCTCTTGCAGACACTATATATTTTATACAGCAGCAGTGCAGTTTGTGATTTATAGGTTGATTGTCTGGCTACAGGCAAACTTTGAAAGCTTTCACACACGGTGCTTTTATTTTAAGCTTATTAGTGGCTTTAGATACAGAGCTCAGATTCATATCGAGGCTCCTTCTGTATGCCTGGTAGATGAGCATTGTATAGACAACACTGGTGCATAGCCCTGAAAGAATCCATTCTAATGCTTGGCTCAAGATATTCATTGCGAGAACATTGGAAACTCAAAGGCAAATAAAATAACAAATGCATTTGTGCCAACAGAAGCTTTTTTTTTTTGTTTGTTACTCATTCAATATTAGGTGTTCAGAGAGATACACGACTGGCAGAGACAAAGTTTATTCCTGTTAGTCATAGAGAAGGATGAGTATTTATTATTGAATAAACTCTGACTTTTGACATTCTAGAAACCTCCAGCTTTGTAACAATGTGTTGGAGTAACTGCATTAGCTTTACTGCTTCTTAGACCTACGCTGGCAGAGAAAAAGAGCATCGTAACCTATATTGTTGCTTTGCTTTGTGTATTATGTTGACATTACATATGTGTAGATTTCTATTCCTGTTCTTGGGAATGTTTTACAACCCAGCTTAGTTCCCTGTGTAGATGTATTTGATTGGTGAGGCTTGATCCTCCAGGACCAAGCTGTCTGTCTCGTTGAAGGTGTCGCTTTCACCGGAGCGGTTGGCGTTTTTAGCTCTGTTCAGCCGAGACTGCAATCGTTCATGTTCCTTTCTCAACTCCGAGTAGGAGTGGGAGAAAGTGTGGAATATTGAGGTTGCGGGGAAAGACATGATGAGAATCCCACTGAGGATGCTGCTGAGAGCCACCATCTGGCCTGGGACGCTGCGTGGTACCATATCTCCGTACCCCACAGTGGTCATTGAAATGATAGCCCACCAGTAAGAAGCGGGTATGCTTGTAAATTCAAGCACTTTCCCAGATTCATTCTCGGCGAGATAGACCAAAGGTGAAAACAGAGTGACAGCCACGCATAAGAAGAGTAAAAGCAGGCCAAATTCCCGTGTGCATCTCCGAACTGTGAGTCCTAAAGTCTGCAAGCCCAAGGAGTGTCGGGCAAGGCGCATTACATACAAGATCCTCAAGGCACGTAAAACCCGTAGCACCAAACCAACCTTCTCCAAGTACGTGTTGCTGCTTGGCCTGTCGTCCTCCTCATTGGAGTCATCCTCTGAGAAGATGAGGGAAACATAATAGGGTGAAATCGCCATGAAGTCAATAATATTTAGGGGTCCTTTGAAGAACTGACACTTGCTTCTTGCCTGAATGAATCGAAGGCAGAACTCCAGGGAAAACCAAGCCACACAGATGGTCTCTATGACAAAGATGTAATAGCACTTCTGGGAACACTCGCCCTGACACAAAACAAAAAGAGAATTAAATAAAAGAACAGTCTGGGAACCAGCATCCAAAAACACAAAGGAAGAAGCAATATGTATCGGCTTGAGTCACCACTATCAGAAATAAGCAAAGCTCAGCTAGCAGGTGGTCAGGTGGCATAGGCCATAATGAGCAGGTGAAATACCTGAATCAAAGATTTCTCTAAATGCTTGTTTTTATGATGTTGCTTCTTCCAGTCTAAATGAATGAAACTTGTCTCTGCATAAAGTCTTGGCATGCAGCCTCTAAGTCCCAGATAAGTCCAACTTTCTGCTCTCAGACAGAAATCGGTTAAAACTTGACTGGTTTATAAGCATTTTCAGTTTCTGAAACAGTTCCTGTCTTAACCAAATTTCATGAGCAAAATTGATTACATACACCACGGGAACACCCCTACTAGTAATTAAACATAGAACCAGTGTTCAATTGCCCTCTACATGGCTACACAATGTTGGTTTTTTAGAGTGTCTTGGGATAGAAATACTACTCTTCTTGGGAGTAACAAGTCTTTGTTCAGGCAGTGTTTATATCCGATATATCCAGTAAACCTGTCGTCAGCACATGTTATGATCATTGGCTGAGTTTCCCCCGGTAAAATGGTAACATAACCCCGGTAAAATGGTAACATAACCCCAAAGTTTTTCCCAGTCTAACCCTCAGAACAACTTAGCTCTGTAGCACCATTTGGGCATTTTTCTTTTCTCTGCACAGCAGACTGTCAATATCATAACTTATCTCTTAAAATCAACACGGCAGAAGGTGATGAAGGTTTGGCCCTGCTAGAGTTACGCGTACAGGATCGGGTTATAGCCCCATTTGAAGGCATCGCCTTGGCAGTGGCTGGAGTGCAGTGATGTTTGCAGAGCTGCTGACTCAACGTGATGCGATTGCTTGCAATCAGCACTTGTGTGATGCAGGGCTCACTTCTTCTGAGTTGTAAATTATTTGTACAGTTCAGCCTTGGCTCTGCACAGACTTTCCTGTGGTCATTCTAGTGATGTGGCCTGTGAATTATTCATTGTTCCCATCCAGATTTATTTCTTTTTTTTTTGTTAACTGGACTGAATTTCCAGTACATCTATTACTTATTTTCCTTTATACATTTACAGGTGACGTTGCTCTCAGATCATCATGTAGCTTTCACTATTCCTTCCATGGAGAATACAGGAAAGGGAATTTTGTTTGCTGGAAGTTTTAACCGTTAAGATCTAGGAGTTCTTTAGAATTGAGAGTGCAATTTCAAGGTGTAGCATTGCAAGAACCAGTTGGGAGATTTTTTTTCTTCTCAATATCCTCAGTTGCCTGACTGTTCACCATGGAAAGTTATAGATATTTAGAGAAAACAATTTGTGCAGTCAACTTCCTAAACGTGTCTTTCATTTCTCAGAAGAGCGTCCTTCAAATCAAACTTTTCAGGAGTGTTACTGCACATTTTATTTCTCTGTTGTGCTCAGTTGTGAATGTAAGGGACGGTGAGTTCTCCCCTGTTAGTACACTTGGTCTTTTTTATGTGCTTTGCAAAAGGCTTCTCAGAACTGTTTGCATATAATTCAAACCACAGTCCCTTTTTCTGCTGCAGCAAACAAGAGTGACAACATTACCGTCTCTGCTACTGTGACTAATGGACAGAGTTTTGTGCTTCATTTTTTTCCAAAGAGACAGAAGAAGGATGTGTTTGCTTCAGACATACCTACACTACGTGTAAGTGTGCAGCAAAACCAGCCCCGTTTCTGTCAGAGGGAACTGATTTATCCGTGTAGCACAGGAGTTCTGGGTGGAGGTGACTAACTCCAGCCCAAGAAATAATGCAGCTGGGCTACCAGCGGGGCCAGTGCACTCCATCACGGTGCGTAGACATACTGTGATTTACTCCGTCCATATACAATACCTGCCAGAAACTTTCAGGCCTCTTTCTTTACCTGTCTTTACTTCCTCTTTTTATATGTCTGGAAAGAGAGTGTAAGACCCTGGCTCAGTAGTGTTTAATGAGAACACGCTCATTGATTTCACACTGGGGGATAGATTTCATCCAGTGAGTTTGTATCTGAATGTTTTATGTATTAGGGATATTTGTATATATTATATGTGCTGTGGTTTATATAGAACATCCTGCTCTAATGTCAGACTCTTTGAGGGTTCTTGGGCCTTTTGAACATCCTGTTCAAAAGCAGTGATTATTGGAATAAGAGAGAAAAAGAGGAAATATTAAGTACTAAAGCAAATTTCTGCTTCTCCCTGTATTTTTGATGGTTTTTAGGCCTCAGAGTGCTTTATGTGCCACTTACAAAGCGCAGGCAGAATAACATAATGACTTCAAATGCTGTATTCTTACTAAAATACAGATGCCTCTATGACAGTGGTAGAATTCAAATTTGCTCTTCTCACCAAATTCCCATTAGATGTTAGTTGCTTTCAGTGAACTGTCAAATTATGGCTCAAATACTCCAATCCAGGATAGGGCTTTTTTGCATAAAAGGCCAATAAAGGAATTTATGTGCCACAACAACTTATATATATATTTCCTTTTTCTGAACAAAGCAAGCACATTGGGGAAATTCTAGTGATCAGTGCCTGCCAGCACAAACCACAACAAACAACTCCCTCTCTTGACCTCACCATTAACTAGAGCCAAATTCTGAGCTTTTATTTTCAGATCTTTGAGTCAAATTTGTCACTGACTTTTTTTCTCCCCCCTGTCTGCATATTTGCACCCAAAGTACCATGGTGTTGTGGAACCTATGAAAGCTCCAAGCTAGTGTGGTGTAGACTGTGAACACAAGGGGAAGATGAGGTTTTATTTATAGCTGACTACAACGTATTTTGGGTTGACTTTCCAACAAAACCCCCTGACATGTTTTACATTATCGTAGCATTGATCAATACTCAAACTATCATTTACTCTGACAGGAGAACAGTTATCACGAAGCCAGTGGTGAGTATCTAAATCTTTATGCTTTATTCGTCCTGTATGTTTACTTCTGAACAATGCAAGAATTTATCAGGATTTATGGGACTTGTCTCTAGCTGAAATTCTACAAGGTATGATATAAATGTAATAAAATGAGTGCCTGCTATTGATCTTACCTAGGAGAAGAACATTTGGCTCAGCAATGAAGGAAACAACATTTTGTATGTAAAAAGATATATAGTGAGCCTGATGCCTGAAATATCGAGTGATTTCTTAAATTCATAAACCACCTCAAAGAAGCGAAGTGGCTGTTGCAAACTCCTATACCACCAGAGATAATAAGCAATTCATGCTTCCTTTTCTTTATTGCCTTCTTCTGTATAAGGCAATGGCTCATTTTCTGGCTTCTCACATCGTGTTTATAGTGTTACAGTACAATTGCTCATTTTAGGATACTTCTATTAACTTCTTTTAGATACGAAAAAATAGGCTCGTAATGAAAGAAGGGCAACACTGAGTCCAGTTAGCCCAGTGCCCTATTCCAGCAGCCTGAGAAATCAGATGCCCAAGACAAATCTTTCAGCTTCTGTTTTCCACTCCAGAGCTTCCTGAGCTGGGAGTGGTGCTCTCATAACCAGACTAAATTACTCTTCTGTGAAGTTTGACCGTTTTTTTATCTGCTGCCTGTTGCATGGAGACTCACCTCTTTCCTTTCAACTGGGTTCCCATTAGTTTCAGCTGATGCCCCTAAGCTCTGTCACTAGAAGGGTCGCTGGCTCCTTGACTGTCATTTCCTCGTTTCCTGCCATTTGTGATTTTGCTGACCTCTGTTGCAGCCGCTGTTGCAACTTGAGGAATTCTGCTTGCCTGAGTCCTTGCGTGAAGTCATCCCATCCCTGCTGCCTTTCTCTGGCCCTTTTCCCTTTTGAGGTGGAAGAGACTGAGGCTACGGTTTGAAAGTGCAGGTGAGCTCTAGGTTACAAAGTCAAATTCATATCCAGCACTGGCCAGGGTAACATGTGGTGGCTAAATCTCAGACCTCAGTTGCATAGAGGATTTTACAGGAAAAAAACCTTCATTCATTAACTGTGAATTCAAGCTAAATGAATTTGAGATATGTGCCACTCACCAGATAAATAAGATCAATTTCCTGGCCAAGGGCCCTCTTAGTTTACCAGGAAACGTTAGTTAAAGTGTAACGACATCTAGGTTAATAAACAAAATCAGCCCTCAGAGTTATGCTGCCCTAACCTATCTCACAAGAGATATAAATCTCATCTAGTGAAAATAATATCTTTACATGCATCAGTAATTGTAGCAATGCCCAGGGAGACTGAATCAGAATTTCCCCTGTGGAATATATATCTTGTCTCTTCACCTTGGTTTTCAGATGCAATTCACTTTGTTACATTTTCTAGATGGGGAAAAAAATGTATTATTTATAGGTGACTGAATGAGATCACCTAGGAACTGATCTTATGCCTTCAGGGTCTGCTCTTTGCTGACCATTTGTGTCCCATTCTAAGACATTTTATAATTAAAATACGGCCTGGAAAACTTGTTCTGAATCATTACCTGATCATTACCAATTAATTTCCTCCTGACAAAGATTTACTCCAATAAGTTCTGCAGTGGATATTTTCATTTTCATGCATTGTAACATGTTTTCCATTGATGCTGAAGCAAATATGAAACAGAGTGATAATCTGTATTTTGCAAATCACATACTTTGGTATGGATTTTAGAATCATAGACTGGTTTGGGCTGGAGGAGACCTTTAAAGGTCATCTCGTCCAACCCCCTGCAGGGAGCAGGGACATCTCTGACTAGAGCAGGTTGCTCAGAGCCCCGAGCAACCTCCCCTGCAACGGTGCGAGGGATGGGGCAGCGACCACCTCTCGGGGCAACGTGTTCCCGTGTCTCACCACCCTCAGTAAAAAAGATTCCTTCCTTCTCTCTAGTCTTTTAGTTTAAATCCATCACCCATTGTCCTGTCCGAACAGGACGAGCTCAAAAGTCTGTCCCCATGCTCCTCTTATAAAACTGTTTGAGGATTCTGATCATTTGAACGTGAGTCAGTCTGGCCTGTTAGCAGCCGGAGACTGTGTTGCATACTGATAGAAAGGGTATCAGATGTTAACTCTGGTTCCCTCACCAGTATCAACTGGAACAGATCTGTGCTTTCTAATCCTCTGCAGAGCACCATGGAAATCACTGGCATGATTTTTATAGCAAGGTAGTGGCTGGCTACTTAGCAGCAGGCTAGAAAATTCCATGGCTAGAAAATACACTGTGGCAATGGACTCTTCATGTTTTGTTACTGATTCTTTAAAAAAATAATCACAAGAAACATCCTTTTTAAGCAATTTCTGGAGTGTAAAAAAGGGAACTGAAACTATCTGAAAACGTCAGAGAGAAGGATGCAGATTTTCTCTTAAGCTTAGGAAGGATGGCGGGGGGAAATCCTGTTACTCCCAGTATACTGGATGTGCAGTGTTGCAATTGTGTTGGGATAGGAACTGGATAGGCACCAACTTTCTGCCCTTGGTGTGACTTACTCGAAGTGGCAGTCCATGGGCAGCAGTCCCAACCTTTTTTCCATGGTGTGTAATTTGGAATGTCAGACAATCTATAAACAAGGTGGAGTTTGAGATATTGGACAGGCAAACCTGCAGCATTTCTCATGATCACCTTTCTGTGCTTGCCAGTTAACACTGGTCAGGATGACATTAGTGATTTTAAGTGTTTCCTGTGTCAAATAATCTATTTCCTAAATGGCACAAGTTGAACCAGCGCTTGTAGGACACTTTGCTAATGAGCACTGCTCGATCATATGAACTATTTCAGAATCACGTCATCCCTAAAGAGATAGATATTTTCAAAGTTTTAGAGTGGAAATCAACACCTACCTCAGCAATAGGTACCTGTGTTGCTTGTACAACATACTTATGAGGAAGGCAGCTAATGATATTTATGAAGCCAAGCTGATGAAAGTCTTTGAACCCAGCTAGAAGTCAGGAGTGAGCCACTGTGGGCATACCCTGTTATTCCTGAAGTATATTTATGGAAACCAGCTGGCTCATCGTAAAACAAATGAGCGATGTGCAGAAAGGACCTGAAACCTCTTCCCAGCTAGATCCACCCTAGACACTGTAGTGATTGCTTCCAAGAAAAGGCTGTTTTGGTGTTCAGTCACCCATACTAAACAGTCTCAAGCAGGGAAGGAGCTCATAAAGCAATATGCTTCACTCTTCTTCATTCAGATTCCTGTTGGAGTCCTAAAAGAGAGTGTCCTTAAACATAGAATCTGGACCTGCTTAGCACTCTGCGGTCAAAAGACAGGCTGTCAGAACATCATCTTCCACACCAGAAGCATGCTTGGCTCTGTGGCTGATACAAGGTCATAATTCACATCTGCTAAATCTCCCCTGGCAGGTCCGGGTTTTGTTTGGCACATTCGAGTACAGCCGGTTACTGCTCAGATCCTTCTCTCTAATCCCCACTGTGTTCTGAGGACAGAAGCCAGCGTCCACTGAAGTGGTAGCAGATTGGCTCAGTCTGTATTGTGGCTACTGACCTGCCTTGGGCCTGCTTGTGCTTTCCAACACTTGGATATGAGAGGCTCATCACAGCGAGAGTGCTCCTGCAGTCTGGCCTTGCAGTCTCTTCTTTCAGTCAGAGAAAAAACATTCAGCCCTCTGTGTGTGTGGAGGATTTAGAAGGAAAATTCTCAGGAATTTTCCTCTTGAAACCCCAGGCTGACATTTCCTGGGCATGGTGCTGTTCTCCAGCCTTTTGCACTTCTTAAGGTTATAGATGGGCAGTGCATCCTGATCTACAGCTTCTCCCTGGGCAATCCCTCTGTGGGAAAAAATAGGAGCTATTGCAATAGTGCCAAACCAAGCTTCAGTTTCTGCTCTTGGCTGCCCCCAAATCCAAGGTGAAGGGTCTACAGGGTGAGGCTGCAAGTCTAGAGAGTGGTTAGGCAGGAGCAGAGACAACCCAAGTCCTCAGTGTAGGGAACCAAGATACCTAACCAGCTCCCGACTGCTCTTATCCCAGTCTGCAGCAGGACATGAACAGATGCAGGGGAGAAATCCCTTTGGGCTGGGGAGTGATGAGTCAGTTCAGGAGCGTTGCACCGATCTGTGTTCCCTGCGTACCTGGAGCTGTGGGATCCAGCTGCAGTGCTGCAGGTACTGCTGAATCACTGCGACCGCATTGCCGCTGTTATCTGAATAATTAAACCATGCTCTGCTGAATCAAATGATGGTTTGGGAGAACTAGAAAACCCCACGTTAAGGATCACTTCAGTGCTCGGATTTATGGTTACAGACTGACGCAATAAAATCAAAAGGTTTACAGCCTGCTGAGAAAGAGACTATAACCCGATTTAGCAAATGATGAGCTTGTTAAAGGGGTGCTGCGTATTCTGATCACAGAATGATTTGCTTTATGGGAAGGAAGCCCAGACTTAGGAAAACAATTACTACAGCTAGTACATTTGAGGAAACTAAACTAATATTGAGATTATATTAATGTAGGTAGTAGAAAGAACCTAGAAGGAAATGATTACCTCCGTAACCAACACATAATTATCTCCTCTGGGGCAGAAGTGTAACTAAACTAAAATATTACAATTAACTTTTAAACTTGGGTCCTTGTTCTGCAAACACCGTGAGAGTCAGTCTGAAGAAGCTGAACTTGATTTAAACCAATTGGTGGCCCCAGAGTGTTTGTGTTAGGAAAAAGATGTGGAAGAATTTTCTTTTTCTTGTGTTTCTGGTAAGAAACTTAACAGACTTCATCTTGTAACTGTGAAGAACAATATAGTCAAAAGGACAAGGTGTTTATCTGGGACTTAAGGGGATGACCTTCAATTTCCAGTTTTGCTGCTGGTCAAATCATTTGCCCTGTTACTCATTCTTCTCTGTTGCTTTCCTCACTGCATTGTAAGTTCTTTGGAGCAGAAACTACTTGTTTCTGTACTTGTATAGTACAGGGTGTGCAGCAGGGTCCCAAATATATTTGAATCTCTTCTAAGAGAAAACACTGGTGCTAATAGGAGGTGCTGACACTGTGGGAATGAACACAACATACACGGTTCATAGCCCTGATGCTGCAATGAAATGAGCAATTAGATTTGCTCAGCATTGAAATACCAGATTCCGAATTTGACTGCAGCGGTAGACGGAAGAGTTCTCCAAGACAATCACAATATTCAAAGAGGGATTTCTAAAGCACCAACAAATGTGGGTGGTTATTTACTTTTAGTACTTGTTGTGTTATTGCCACGAACTCAGAGTATGCACTGATTTCAAACAGCACTTTCCAAAGATAGAGGGGAAATACTCATCTTCCCAAAGAAGGCATTTCTTAAGTAATATCTATGCTAAACCCCTTGAGATGAGTTGAGTGGGGAAAGCGAACTGGATTTTTTCTGATTTTAAGGATTACAAATTTGAAAACAGCAAAAGGAAAGAGAAAATGTGATTCCCAGTGAGGAACTCGTGCTGGCACATCGGGTACCAGTGGATTGACTGCCCGTTGCAGGGCAGCCAGAACAGCTGGGTGTCCCCCCAGGATAGCGTGCAAAGCCAGGAGACTTAGTGCTGCTGGGATACAGCCAAAACTGGATGAACATAAGGCAAACTAATAAAGTCTAATTGTGCTTTCTGAACATCAGACCTTGTGCTGGCAGAGTCAGCTTTGGTAAACCACGCAGAATCCATTTCCTCGCTGGAGTGTCCAGACTTTCTGAAGAAAATTGTTTTCTGTGGCAGCGAGGGTCAGCTGAGACAGCTGTTCAGCAGCCTCTGCCCGCCGCTGGCACAGAGCAGGGCTTAAGTAACGTGCACTTCATCAGTGCTGTACGTATTAGATTTTAATGCTGAAATACGCTATTCCGTTGGCAGATGCTTGGAAAGCAGTTGCTTATAATGTGGAGCTATGAAATCAGTGTCTTAACATAATGATGCAGTGTCAAGGTCAAAGCTCTTGATGGTACTGAACAGATATGCAAACCTCAACAAAAAGGCAGATGCCATAAAGCAATAATTTCTCTATGTATTAAGGTCCCAGGCTTGAATATTCTGATTTCTGTTGTTTCACACCTTCTTATTTCAAAAATATTTTTTTTCAACTATTACTAATTTAACTAATTCAATCCTCAAAGCAAGTAAGTGAGCTGGATTCTACTGTGCTGAGTAGTTCTGGTAGACTGGGAGGTTTTGGGTGCTTCAGTGAAGTACATTGTCCTACTTTAAAATGCTGCAGTTCTTTCACTCTTGATCAGAATGGTTAGAAGAAAGAGTTGTACTAGATCACTGAGGGGAGTGAGTGCCCACACTAAGTGTCCTAATAAAAAGCCAGAAGAATATACAGAGCAGATGCAATAAAACCAAAGCACATCCAACTTTATTTTGTTCCAAGTAATTTCAAGTCGTTTGTATGTACTGTTATATTTGTAATAGGCACATACACATACGCCTTTATCTCTTTACACTTTGAAATGAACATTAGAAATGTTTCTGAAAGTCAGGATTTCGTGAATCTATTTGCAGTAGAGCGAGTTGTTCTGGGCAGTGCTGTGGGTGATGTATGCTTGTGTTAGAAGGTACGTTTGAGTGCTGAGTTACTGCGAAATACCCCTGCTCCTTGAGTATATTCTGAGTAGTGCCCCATTTCATTAGTAGTACTCTGTACTACTGACAAAGATATTTTTCAGCAGGAATCATTTCGCCCTGACTAATCAGCTCGAAACTTCTTGGTTTGATTAATATTTGGACCCTCTTATTTAAAAGCTATAAAACCAGTCACCAACAGTATCTGTCAAAATCTTGCTGTCATATCCAATTTACCAGAGGTGATTCCTTCTAACCGTTGGCCAAATTACACTTTGATGAAGAGCCTTATCTTTGCAGGCTGTGTGAGCAGAACCACATTTTCACTTCTCTTACTGACACTCTCCGTATGGATTATTAGCTCCTCTAGTCACTCCCAATCTCTCTGGGTTTTCGTTTAATAAGTGCACTAGAGATATTTAGGTTATCTGCAGGTTATGGGCAGGGTTGGAGCTTTACATTCTAATGCTGTTGTAATGGATTTAATAGCTGGAGTACTGAGGATATACCTCTGGCAAGCAGATCTTCCCATACTGAACTGGTGAGATAGAAGTCGGCGTGAGTTTTTATAATTAACACATTTAGCTGTGGCAGTGGTGACCCTCATGAAACAAGTACCTTGTCTGATTTTCTTCCTTCTCACAGTAAGACTAATATATTGGGGGTTCCCCCTATGAAGTGAAATTACTGCACTTTTAAAGCAAATGTGTTTCTCAGCAGTTTCCTCTCATACACAAGCCAAAGATGCTGGGGTTAGTATCATACAGACAACATCAGCAACATCAAACAATGAAAAACATAAGGCAGGGCCTCCAGAATAATGGTGTGGAATGAAAAAACAACTTAGAAATGGTACTATATATTAGGTACTGGATTCTTTTCCTCTGTTCATGTATTCTGTATTCTCAATGCAACCAGAGACTAAAAAGTTACTCTTTTCGAAGGAATTAGATTTTCACATAATGAAATTATTCCAGGAATGGGAGCTTGAAAAAAAAGAAAAGAATATTCTGAGTTTCAAGATAAAATCATTAGATCTGACAGTACCGGTTGCCGCTTATGTCGGTTGTGTTTCATTAGGTTATTTTATATACAACACATAAAGCAATTACGAGCCTCTCAAGGTCAGTTAAGAGCAAATAGAATAATGAACAGTAACAGGGTCTGACCACTCACCGGTGACCAGAGAAGAGAGGGGGAACAGAAAACAGACACTTCCCCTTCTCTTAACCCACACTTACATACGACATCCTGCAAGTGCGATTTGTTAGGAGCCGTCTATACTGGGAGAAAATCATTTGGTTGTTACTGGTGTTGAGGGACAGAGAGTGGAATTATGTGGAGTTTCTTCTCCTTCTTTTTCCTCCTTGACCTTAATTTTATGCCTTCCAGAAGAAAAGACCTTGCTATCCCCTTTCTGCTGAGTCATTTCTCCAGAGGACGCCAATTTTAGGGACTCATTAAAAGAAATATCTCTTCCTAAGGGAAGTCCCAAGAGTACTTCAAAGCAGCCTCTCTGTCCGAGCTCTTCTGCAGTGCTTTTTTTCCCTAGTTCTCTGGTGTAATGATGTTTTCTCCTTTGGGTTAGATGTGCTGAGCAGTGACTATTTTGGTTACACCTCTTAGATCCTGATTGTAATTCTCCTGTGGGACTCGGACTTTTGGGGGACTTCAGTGGGACTTCTGCCTTATCTCTAGGGAGATGATCTTAATTCTTTCATTGGAGGGAAATGCTGGTAGATTTTGTCACTCAGCTTTCTTGCCCTGTATTCATAGTCTGTGATTTGGGTTTGGAGTTCTCTCGGGCTGCGCATTCAGATCAATAATGAACAGATTTCCTCACCTCTAAATATGTCTCTCTTTCTATCTCTACATACACCTGTGCCACAATTCCTACATTTGTGATGATACTGTATTTGCTTCTTTGCTGAGGGCAGTTTGTTCACCATAAAGAACAGATGCAATATCCTAGCTAAGGATGTATTTCATTGGAGGATGTGACATTTCAGTTATTTCATGCCCAGATAACGTAATTTATTACTAAGGAGTCTTCTTTCCTTAGCATCATGTATGACAAATCCTTTTGTACATCTGTCTCATGATCAGACTTAAACTTGAGATCGCTGGAGCTGTACGTTCACTGCTCTGGAGTTTTCCTGAACTTTTGGGCTCCTTCACCTGGGGCTGTTCACTCTGGGTTGGGATTCATGGCTTATGTGGTATATAGTTACAGAATTGTTTACCCATTTATGTGTTTTTCATTCATATCTCTAATGAGGAGGTTCCTAAATGTCATTTGACATAGTCTAGAGTGTGTGCATGGCATCAGTTACAATAACTCGGTCTTTATTTTACTTTCGGCTATATTGCTATCTTTAAGCTCACCCTCCCCTCCCTTTGCTGCTGCCCGTGGAGATGACTCCTTCCCTCCCTTCTGGTTGCCAGGGTGACTGGGCTTCCCTGATGCAGATGCTCTTGCCTTGGCTCCTTGCCATCCCTCTCCCAGAGACTGGAGTTTCCACTTTCCCTCGGTTGGTGAGGACTCCTGTTTGCTCTTCTGCCTGCCCAGGCAGCTGTTCTCCCTTCTAAGCAGACCTGGTTTAGCAGCTGCTAAAAGGACAAGTGATTTCATGTGCCTGCAGGGTGGGATCAGCCAAGCCTCTGAGTGAAGTGGAAGTCACCTTGTATTATTTTTCTTCTTTTTTTCTTTTGATCCTGATCCTTCTCCTTGAGCTGGAGTCCAGCCAGTTCTACTCTCTTAATCTGTGGTGATAAGAAAAAGGACCCCAGAGTGGTACATATGCAGCAGAGGTAAAGCCTTTTTTATTTGTATTCAGAATGGATAAATTCCATTTCCGGTGTTAGTGGCACTGGAAAACGGATCCTTGCAGTACTTGTAAGCACATTTACCGTGGAGGTTTTGCCAAGCTTTAACTCAGAAATGACTAAACCTCAGGATAGGGAATCTTTGAATTCAGGTGCGGAAGTACAGGTTGTTCAGAAACTTTAGTGAAGGAATTTGACTGTTTTCTGTCATGAATCTTTATGTTCAGCCCCAAAAGCTAAAATTTCTGATTCTGCATGCTTGTCCCAGGTTGCTGGTAAATGTGACCCCCTCTTGGAATCACTTTCAGAGGTCAGGCAGTGAATCATTTTGAGTTACAGATCAATGCAGGGTTGCAATTTGCGTGGGTATGACTCAGCTGCAACCAAGAAGTAATATTTTTAGTCAGTTAAGTTTTCTGAGTTATTTATCCAGTTCTAGCTAAAATAATCTTTTGAGATTCCAGTAAGAAAATCTTAGGTGTTGCTGGCTAAGAATTTAGGGATGGAAATGTAGAGAATTTTCCATCCCTGGGAGTGGAAGAACTACTATTCAGTAATTTTTTTGCTTTTATACAAGTCAGAAGTATTTTGTCTCGTATATTCCCGTATATTTTCTTTGGCATAATTTGAAATTATTCAGAAAATAAGATGTTTAAGACTCTATTCCATACTGCTGGGACACAATGCAAAGTGCATTAAACTGATACTCTAAGTGTAAATTATGTACTGCTTCCCAAAATTTGGACAGATGTGGTCTTTGCTTAAGTTCATCCTTCCCCCTCTCCTCTGCACTTTAAACATTCCATCTTTTTGAGCTTGTTTCAATCCAGTTTGCTTGTTTTTAAAGTAGTTCTCTATATGCGAATCTCTAATGTCATCTGTGTCTTAGAGGAAATCCAGGAACAGCAGCTACACTGCAGCTCCCAGATATAACCCTCAAACACGCTTCCCTTTCTAACATATGGTTAATTATTTTTAAAGCGCACAACGTATTACATCTAGCTGAGCTCTGAAACATGATGTGCTTGTTCTTTTGCATGGGAAGTATTTATAAAAGCTTTTTCTTCAGCGGTTGGGAAATGAAGATAAAATGCATCGGAGCTACTTCCATTAACAAAGTTAGTGGGAAGCACTTGCTAGAGCAGAGTTTGTAATGTTTTTACATCTAGCTGTAAGAAAGATGTTCTGTATTTAAAGCACTTCCTTGGAAGAAGCACTGGAACAGTGTTAAGAGTTTTTCCTGCATAAAAGTAATAGCTGTGAAAGGGCTACAAGGGCACAAGGCTTAGCACTGAAAGGTAATAGTCTTCCTATGCCAATATGAGTTAATATTCAAGGGGTTAAATGGGACAGGAAAGGATCTTAAATATCAACCTCCTGTGCTGTCCTCAGTTTTATTCAAAGACATCAACTATCATGAGTTATCTTCGCCATGACTGTGCTGCTTTGACTTACTGCTTGAACAATAAAATCTGTGTGGATTTTTGTGTTGTGCATGTCGTGCTGTGCTATAAATGTGAAAATGACTTTGTTCACCAGTCTACAATCCTCTGCAGAGTGTCCTACCCTGCAGCTGGGGCTGGGACAGGGAGTTTTGTCTGATCTGGATTTCCTCAACCCTTCTGGAAGGGCAGTTTGCAAATGAAGTGCAGGATTCATTAAAAAGATTTGCCAAGGTCGGCTGATGAATGTGGACATTACTACATCTGAAATAACTGTGGATTGTTACTTTCCTCTGCTTTATTATGTTAGAATAGCAAATATTTTAAATGCTGAAGTATTCACAGCAATGTTATAGAGACGATCCCTCTTGTTTTGTTTGCCCTGAATTACTGGGGATGACTTACTTGAAAGGGGTTTAAAAGCAGTCAGCAGTTTAGCCAGTATTTGACATTACTCCTACAATATGCACCTATATATGTGTGTAAATACAGAATTCTATTAGCATGGAATTACAATTTTTGAAGGCACAGCTTTTAAGTTTCGGTATCTGCAAAGAATACTTCATCTGTCTCTCATCCTTTAATCTATATGCAACTATTGACATGTCACATTATAACATTATAAAAACGAATGAGTATTTCTTCCTCTTTAAAGATTTGACTGTGTTATCATAAGGGAGGACACCCGGCTATTTTCAAATGAAGATGTCAGAGGGAAATATTTCGTTAGCTGATGTGCTCAAGCAAGAATTTGCTTGTAACCAGAGAGTGAAGCATGTTGAAGAGAAAACCCCACAACGTCAGTTTGAGTGCTAACAAGTTAATAGAACTTACACTAGGAACTGCTTCTTAAGAAGGAAACGTGAGGCTGTATTAGAGAGCTGCAGTATCTATTCTGTCCAGGAGCTCTTCGCTGTATTTTAGCTAACGATTAGTAAAATACTTTGTTCTCATTATTCTTAATTGAATAGCGCTTTGAAAATGATAGAACTAATATAAGCATTGTTGCATTTTCTGTTATAGACGGTTTCATTACCAGCGACAGGTTCAAGCCTCATCTCTGTGGATTTTCTGTATCTTTTTGGTCTTTTTAATGCTGTATGCCTAGCAAGACAGACACATTTCTTTGAGTTCTGTAGTTAGACCAGTTAAAAAGGACTTACTTACCCTGTCTTCTTCAGCTCTTAGGTCTGGCATTGTGCTGACACAGAGGCTTATAGCTGTGGTGGCCACAAAGAGAATGGAGAGACAAGCAAAGACTTTGCCTGGGAGTCCCGACTGGGGATTTTCTACCATATCTCTGAGTCTGTTCATAAACTGTCCAAATTTGGTTTTGTCATCCAGGACACATGCAGCTTCTTTGCTCCTCCGAAGCTCCTCTTCTTTGCGTACCTCGGCCAACTCCTGCAGTTTTTGAAATAGTTTTCGAAAGCAGCAGTTCTCCAGGTTGGATTCCTCAATCCCCCAGTATCTCAGCTCCTCCTGAAAAGATAAGGCACACGTGTCTCTTAAGAGCATCAGCTTCCCTGCTGCTAGAAAGCTGACAATCATCCCGAAAGCATTGGGGTTCCTGTCAAAGAAGAACTCATGGGTGTCTTCATCGTAATCGTCACACAGCTGAATTATTTCTTCATAGCTGCTGCAAAACTTAAGTTTGCTCAGTCTGGTGAGGGGAAATTCATCTAAAGTACTCCAAGGTAGCAGGTACTTGATGCCTCCAACATTTATCATGATCTCTGTCTTTAGATCGACTGCGGAGACTTGATCAGGATGGTAAATCCTCCTGGCTCTTTGGTAATGGACCCCTTTGACAGTAGGGGTTTCAACGGAGACAGGGAAGAAGTGGCTCAAGGAATTACAGGAATTGTAGCTAATGTTACTATAGTCTTGGTCGCTGCCTCTGGAGAGAATAGGCATCTCTAAGAGTTCTCACTGGGACATCCGAAATAGCATCAGAGCAGGGTTATCTGTCAGCCAAAAGATGTAGGAAGGAGGAGAAAACATAGTAAGAGGTTATTGCAAGAGAGAAGGTGTTTCTGGCTACTTTCCTCTATCACAAAATTAATGAGCGCCTGGTTTTGTAGGTAAAAGTCACCTCTGTGCTGCTTCCCGAAATCTGCAGCCTGTGAGTGCGCTTTGCTTTGCAGCCTCATTGGTTGTCTGGCAACACACAGACACAGAGGAGAGCTACAGCCTCATTCACAATTATCGCAGAGGGTCAGGTGCCTGCAAATCCAAACACCAACAGATCGGGCTCTTCTCCGAGCAGCTCTCAGTCATCACTAGATCGTTCTAGTTGCCGGTGGGGGTCACTTTGCTTTCTTATTTCTACAAACCCTTAAATGCACACGAACTCAGCTAAGCTGCTTAATAGTTAGTGGAGTTCCAGTGCTCAATTACCTGCCATCAGCTGGATGCAAAGTTCCTAATTGCATGAAGTTGAATGCTCAGATGGCAATTCCTCCCCCTTTCACTGCACGCCTGTTTTGCCTTCCTCTCGGGCAGATTGCAAGGATTAGCTTGTAGATGTTTGTAACATGGCTTAAAAGCTAACGTGCTGTATCAGTGATGACTATTCTTATCAACCCGGTCTCGTGTCACTGCAAATTACTGAGAGGATGTAGGGAACATTTACCCACCCTGGAGAAAACTTTGTTATGCAGACAGAAAGCATTTTATCAGCTCCAGGAGTTGGGGGGGGGCAGGAAGCAATTGAAAGGCACCCCCCTTTTCGCTTCCCCCTTTCAGGAGCAACCCTCTGATTTTGTTCATAATTGCTAAAGATTCAAAGGCATTTATTATCCCAAGTCAGTGAAGTGCAAAAATGGCAAGGAAACTTCCCCAAAGTTACTCACCACCGTGCCACGGGCTGCTGCCCGGTGCCTGGCTTCCCCGCAGGTGAAGGACACATGCCGCAAACTGCTCCGCTGTCTTCTGAGTTACAATCCAACAGAGAGACCTGGGGATATTTTACGGTATTGATTACGTGAAAAATTACTCTGGAGCTCTCTGGAGATCGTGGTCTCTTTCCTCTTTTTCTTTCTTTCCTTCTTTCCTGGAAGGGGAAAATATTCATGTGTTCATCTAATATTCATGGTACTAAGAGATCCTGTGGAAAGGAGAGCGTGCTAGGTGGCAGCTCCTCTTCTGGGCTCCTGGGGCTTCCAGGTGAAATCTGCTGAGTGAGAGCTGATGGATCCTGCCCTCTCCCTGTCTCTCCTCTGTTTTCCCTTGGGACTGTCAGTGTGGTCCTGGAAGAGGAGGGGAAAGGGAAGGGGGAAGGGCTTAGAAATAATCTCTCCAGCATCCCTCTGTCTATTCAGCAGGCAGCAGGCAGCAACTGGGTAAGAACATGGAGTACAAGGACAGTCTCCAACTAATGAGGTTTAATAAAAAGTATCTTCTGGCAAACCGACTTAGTAAAACAATTCGAATGTCTATTAACTCCTTCCACTGTAGTCAAGCCACAGTTCCTTGCTCTAGAGACACCAGTTAAATTCCTCAGGAGCAGTTTCCATGTCTTGCTTCCCTCGTGAAACTGGGATTTGCTCCTAGATATCCCTAGATGGTGAGGGGAGTTTGTTGGGTCCATGGGTGCTGGGCCTCAGCATTCCTTTGGCTATTAGGAAGCGCTTTCCTCCCCTGAAAGAAAAGAATAGGAGCTGAGCATTTGCTTTTCCAGATTTGCAGTGTTTTTCCAATAGCTGCAAACTTTGTTGTTTCTTCTTTACACGTGATGGAAAACCAAACATATTATTTTCACAGTTTCCCCACATATGGCTGTAGGGGGGTGAACTTGCTGTAATGCTTTTGGGTTCCGTGCTGCCAGCAGGTCTTGGGCTACCTCAGTCTAAAATTGGGATGACATGGATTTGACCCCATAGATATTCTGCTTGCTTGGCCTCAGTCAGAGGGTTCAAGAAACCTCCATTCAGATCCTATTGACAAGTACCCTCTGTGCTACTCCCAGATGCAGTAAGAGATGCCTTAGCTTATGTCTGTACCCAGTGTGGCTGAAAGCACCAAACCTGAATCCTGTCATTTCAGAGGGATGTGAATCCGTAGGATTTTCATGTCCCTCTGTGAGCATGAAGGTCACATGGAGCAGTGGTTATGAGCTTGGATCACAGAGCTGCTTTTCTGCTGTTTGCACCATGGTACAAGGTGCAGGTGGTGCCCTTGGCTTGCTCCGTGCTGTGTACCCTTGTGAGGTCTGTAGGACTCGGACACTGCTGAGCTGATGCACCTCAGAAGTGGACACTGCAGCTCTTTATCAGCGCTGAGCAACGCTATGGCACAGCCCAGGATGGGAAGCCTTTGCTAACTGGACTTTCTGGCATACCTCTCTTGGCCCACGTGGTGCCCAGAAGATTAACTTCTTATCAGGCTTCACCACTGGGGTTTTCATTCAAGTCTTAATTATGCCATCCACAGAGAAAGACCANGCATCTGAAACTATTAATGCTGACGCCACAAATTGAAATCTCTCCCCAGGTGGGAAAGAGATATTTCCTGGCTCAATTCAAACCTCTGCTGACTTGTTTTTTTTTTCACTTTATTGGTTTTTTGGTTTTGTTTTTCACAGCTACTGCTATAGTCATCCTGTTAAATTCCCTTTGGATTTGCCCTGTTCAGCATGAAGTTCATAATCTGTATTCGCTTTTCTTGTTCTCTATTTCCATTACAGTTTCTGGAATGGCTCTCTCCTTGTTCCTTAGCCATCTGGTCCTATCAACTTCTTTTACACGCCCCTTATGCCTTAAGTGCAGTTTCCATATGCTTCATTTATTTGTTGACACCAATGACCTTCCTGTCTGCTCTCTGGTTTTCCCCGCCTTTTGTTGTTTTGCCATTCTACTGTAATTTATTTCAGCCCTGCCTCTCGCATCCCCTTTGGACAACGAGGGCAACATGCTACTGCTAAGAAGAAAGCTGAGCAGAAGAGGTAGGTCTTACCCAGCTGGCTCCAGGGACAAAGTAGTCGCTCACTGGTGTATAGCTCTATCAGCTGGACTAAGCCTAGCCCCACATAAACCAAGGGTAAAACCTCAGCCCAGGCTGCATGGTAATTGATGGTGTAACTCCTCCTGAATTCAAATTCAAACACACACAGCAGAGATCTGCTAGGCTGCCTTGAAACCTTGTGGGTATGACGGGCGCCGTTACCGTCGTGTCCCCGTGACACACAGAGGAGAATCTGGTAAGAGATATCCATTACAGTGAACAGATTTTTCTTAGATAGCTCATTAATGAAATCATTTGCGGGGCTAGTGTTTAGATATTGATTATAGTTAAATGCTGGAGAAAATGGGAAAGCCAGTGAATGTTGCTGGCTTTAATAGCTTGCTTACCTGCGATTTTATCTCCTCTATTTTGTTCTCTGCAATTATGCCAGAACCCTCTATCTAGCAGCAGATACATACAGAATATAGATGTACAGAAGCAGCAAGCTTTTTTCTTTTTCACCAAGCACATAATAAAACTGCAGAATTTATTGGCACATGATGTCGTGGTGGCCAAAAGTGTAAAGTATTCAGGAAAAGACTGAGCAAATTTATGCAAAGAAGGTCCACCAGATAGCTCCAACATCTGGCATGGAAAATCAGTAACCCACATATTGCTGGGCACCAGGGAGATATTTTTAGCAGAAATACCACAAAGTAGATGCTTGGCTGTTCAGTTTTTTCCTAGATTTTTGACAGATGATGTACATGGGGGCTACACAGCCCCTTGTGTGACCCTAGGGAGATGTTCTTTTGCTGACCAACACAAGGAGGATGGCATGGGCTCTGCTAAAGTGGTCCTGCATTTCTGGGTTGATCATGCCCTACTTAGCTGACAATATTTCTCTGTCAGAACAGCAAAAAAAAAGAGCTGAAGATGAAACTCTGATTATATATGGATGTGTATGTATATATATTCAAGACTAATGATGTGTGTATATAATGAGCAATCTCACAAAGGGGTAGAGGGAATACTCTGGAATTGTGTGTGCTTGCAGGCCTTCCAATCATTCTGCGGGGAGCAGGCATGTAATTTAGTAGAGGCACTCTTGTCAATCTTCCTTCCTTCCCAACTGGGCTTTTTGTAATGCTTAAATAAAATACAAAGGTAATTACTTTGCCTTTCATCTCTAACACCAGATGCATTTCAGGCTTTTAAAGTCAGGGAGAAAACAAAAGTGTAAATGAAAAGAATTCTTTAAGGAAATAGGAATGCACTGAAAAAGGGGAGGGGAAAGAAGAATAAAAGAATTTATTTTAAAAACCCATACTGTCTTCATTCATTGGCTTAGAAATTAACCCAGTGCTGAATCCTCAGTGGGTGCAATTTCATCACAAAATTATTGGCTGTCGTTCCTTCTGAGTATACATTCTTTGGCTGTGTGGGCTAATTTTTCTGGAAGCCCCAGCCAATATACAGCCCTAGTCTCTCCCAGGCTCTTTATGTTTGTGCCACATGAACTCTTATGATAAATAAAATGGGTTTTCATTTATTTGCAAAATAATTGACGTGGGATAGAAAGGTGCATTTTAACACTGAGAAATTAGATTAAATGCTCCCATTATGCTCACAGGTGGCTAACACTTCTGGAAGTAATTGGATTTAGATAGCCTTGTTGGATGGAAATTCAACATCTTTTCAGATCCTGATATGACTCATTGGGCTTAAAGAATAGCTTAGCCTTCTTTTTGGAGTTTAATTATGACGTTATACGTTACAAGGTAAACTTTCAGGATTTATGCCAATATTTTATTCAGTCCAACAACATTAGCTTCATGTTCCTCTTTATTTCCTCATAATTTGTCTTTATGGAGCAATAGAAATACCCTCTCCTGCCAAATTCCTAGTCTGTATGGATAATTAAATTGACAGTGAAGGGCTGGATTCACCTCTTCATTATTCAAGTCTTAACCGAGTTGCAGCATTATTGATTCCAGCAGAATAATGCTGCAATCGCCCAGGAACGTGTGGTAAATCAGGCAGCGGGTACCTGGGATTTGTTAAGCACTTTTATAATGTATTGTTAGTTCATCCCAACCCTTAGAAACCTCAGTCATGATCCAGAAACCCCAGTCATGATCCATGCTCCTGATGTGCCACAAACTGTCTTAGAAGACTGAGTCACATACTCTTGGTTTATTCCTTATTTCCATCCCTGTCTTTGTAAAAGTTGTCTCTTCTTTCTCCATCGAGTTTGACAAAAGCCAAGCAGGGCCACTTCTCAGGAGGTGAAATACCACTAAAACAAATGAACTCTTCAGAGCATTTCTTTTCTGTGTAAATATAAAATTAATTCGATGATCTGTAACACACTTTTTTGTATCCTTTCACTCTTCTCTCTGCATGAAGACCAAACCTAGGATTCAGCTTCAGGTAAGTTTCCCAAAATTTTCTCTGCTCATTTCCTCTGGACTTTGAGAAGATTATACCGTTAATGGGCAGTACCCAAAGAAACTCATTTCAAATGGATAAACATTTCTATGTCGGTCCCAATGAATTTTGCATAAGGGTTTGGATCACTGAGATTTGAAAGATTTTAGGGTATTAAAATGCTGTGTGGCACGGGCGGAGGAATCAGAGAGCTGAATGCCACGGCTTAAGAGCTGAGTGCTGTTCTCTCTCCACATAGCAAGAGACTGATTAAGTGAGATGTGCCCAGGTAATGTGACAGTCACGCTTTAGAGGAAGACAATCTCAAGTCCTTCATAACGTGATCCGGAGAATAATTCCCTCCTGATTGCAGTTCTGGTGATCGGTCTCACCCCGATCACCATGCACAAGTTCAGCATTTGAGGAAGACGTTTTTCTACCATCTCTGAGCTCTGGTTGTCGCAGATGAGTGATTAGGATGTGCCAAAACGTCTTATGGGAAACACATGCAACCTTCCCTTCCTGGATTCCAAAGCAAAGGGCACATGAACTGCGTGCACATCAGGAAAAAAAAGTTTGATGCATTTTTGACCTCTCTGAGAGCCTAGAAATTGAGGGAATTAGTACGGAGTCCCCCAGCATGAGGTTACTGGGAAATGGAAGTTTTCTTCAAAACGACAAACTTTCTATTTTCTCTCCTAGTCTGCAGGCACATTTGGACTGTGCATTTTGATGTTTCTATCAAAGCTGAAATCACCTGGACAGTGTAAAACCTTTGGTGAGATAAAAATTGGAAATGATATATTTTTCTTACCAAGTGCTTTTCATTTCAAAATTCGAAAGCATCTATGAATCACACCATTTTCATGACTGACACTGCAAGAGTCATTTCAGTGATCCACCTCAGGGTCATTGGAACACCACAAACACCCAATCTCTGTAGTATTTGGTACAACTATACAGCTAGAACTTCTGCTATTTCCAAAGACCCTCTAAAACCTGATACTAAGCTGCCATTTCAGTGCCAAGGTTGGGGTTTTTTTCACCATTTTCATGCATTTTT